>JARJDW010015026.1:0-38297 GCA_030264715.1 Adinopsis sp. GC000173 | reverse complement strand
TGGAATTTAATAGTAGATATGCAATGTGTTAGAAGAAGACAGAAAATGTCGACCTACGGCATATGAAATTAGGTCTGTATCAAAAATCCGAATTAGGGCAAACGGAATTTTCCCTAAAAATGTTGTGGCATAACCTTACTTTATAAAAATCCGCAAAATTAAATGCTTGTTTGTATTATAAATACTTTTCAATTTAGCATAATATTTTTATCAATATTTGAACCAAGTAACATATTTTGTGAGTATGCTTAAAACAATTAGCTTATTACGAAATATTTCGAAGTATCCGCACAGGACGAAGGTAAATAATTTGATTAATAAATTATGTTTTCGGTTTAATACAATTATGTATTAATGAAATATAAATGTTACAGGTTTTTAGTAGAAGTATATATAATTCTAATTCTAAGATTAAAACTCAGAAGAATGTGTACTTAATCGATGAAGATGAATCGCAGAAACCAATCAACAATATGAATAAATATACGCTAAGGGCGTTTAATTGCGGCGAATTGCGATTAAATCAAGTTGGATTAAATGTAACATTGTATGGCTGGTTGGAATTTCAGCGTATGAACAAATTTATTGTGTTACGCGACAGTTATGGACAAACTCAGTTAATTATCGATGATGTAATGCGTAAATTTCCACCCTGAAAATATAAAACTAGTAATGCAATTTATTGTAGAACGATGAATTGAAACATCTAGTAGAGAATTGTAATTTAGAATCAATCTTGGAAGTGAAGGGTATTGTTCAGGCACGTCCAAAGGATATGATAAATCCTAGACAGGCGACCGGTGAAGTAGAAGTGAAGATTGATGGATTAAAAATTCTAAATATTGCCGAGAAAAATTTGCCCTTTAATATTAGAGAGTTTCAGAAAGCGAAGGAACATCTAAGAATGAAGTATCGCTATTTGGATATACGATTTGCAGAGATGCAGAGAAATTTACGTTTTCGCTCCGAACTGTGCTTCAAAATGAAGGAGTTTTTAATTAAATCATGTGACTTTGTCGATGTGGAAACGCCAAGTTTGTTTAAACCAACACCCGGTGTAATTTTATATTTATTTTACAAGCAATTTATATTGCATTGTTAATTTTAGGGTGCACAAGAGTTTGTCGTACCTACGCAATATGAAAATGAATTTTATTCTCTGGTTCAAAGCCCACAACAGTTTAAACAAATGTTAATGGCTGGAGGAATAGACAGGTAACACCAAACTATAAATGCAAAGAAAAATTGACTTATTTAAATAGTACAAAATGAGAAAAATTATAAAGGACTGGATACTGTAGCGTTTAAAAATTCACCTCTACATTAGTTCAAGTAATAAACAAACTTATATTTTTCCCAGTATTGGATAAATGAATTGCATTACTCTTAAACATTTTAAAATGCAATCAATAATATGAAACTATTAAGCGTAGTATATACGTAATAAAAAAGGGATTGTTTCGCGACAATGTTTGCGCAACTAACAATTTTTCATAACTTGTGAATTTGAGATACTTTGAGCAACTTTGTGAGGCAATTTTCAATGTGTCAGACAAGACATGTAATCAGATGTGAGCTTCTTGCACGTAAAGGGAAACATGTGGTTATCTGAAGTAGTAAACTAAATCGTTTTGGAATCTTGATTATAAAGTTAATACATATTTATATACAGATACTTCCAAATTGCAAGATGTTATCGTGATGAGACCTCCCGTCCTGACAGACAGCCAGAATTCACTCAGCTAGATATAGAAATGTCGTTTGCCGATCGAGAAGGAGTAATGCAGCTCTCAGAGGATTTACTACGATACTGTTGGCCGGAGTTCTTACCTGAATTACCATCACAGGTGCCGAGAATGACGTTTCATGAAGCGTTCGAAATGTTTGGGACAGATAAACCTGATACGCGATTCGATTTTAAGGTTAAATTTCACTGAGATTTTCAATTGTTAAATATGTTTTAACAATAGTATTTTTAGATTATTAATTGCAACGAAGTATTAACGCAAGCTGTAGGCTCAGAAAATAATTTTACAGGTGCGATAGTCTTTGAAAAGCCATATATTAATCTATCAAAGAGTATTAAAGAAACGTTGCTGAAAAGTCACTTTAATGATATTAAAATATACACAGTTAGGTGTAAAAATAAGGAAGATGGCTTAGCAAAATTCGACAAAATCTTAAACAGTTCTTCAAGTGGCTTAGTAGAAAAACTAAATATCAAAGATGAATGTTTAATATTCTTTGCAAGTGGAAAATATGAAAGTGCTGTATGTAGCATCTTTAAAACAATTTAATTTATTAATCCATCATGTTTTCAATTTAGCTTAAACAATTAGGCAAGATGAGATTGGAGTATGTCGACTTTTTGGAGGCGAATGGGCAGGAAATACGAAGCAAATTGGGTGTGTTATGGCTTTACGATTTTCCATTGTTTGAGAACGATGAGCATGGAAATATATGCACTGTGCATCATCCATTTACCGCACCACATCCAAAAGATTTCGATTTACTTGAAAAATCCCCCTTAAAGGTATTGTTAAATGACAACTTCTAGAGTAGATATGACTAATTTTAAGATAGACAATATTTTTATCACGCTTGCATTAAGAGATGAAAAATAGTCATTTATAGTAAGATAACGATACTCGAGTAGAGTAGGTGCACGAAATTTCAATAGTAAAACAAACTATATTGATCTTAGCATAATCACAGGTTTGTTTTCGAAATGTCTTTCTCTATCTCATTATAAATACACCCTAAGAATATAAAAAAAATATTAGTGGTTTTAGTCTGTTCACAAAATTTTTGCTTTAAACAATATTCAGCTAAAGTATTTCGATATTAACGATCATCGTCAAAGATAATTGAAACAAATTTTAAGAACTCTTATACAATTATGTAACTTTTTTTAAATAAAAATTTTGTAAATTGATTTTAACAAAAATGTAAAATGTAAATAGTAAAATCCATACCCCAAAAAATTAGAAATTAACTATTTTATGTTATTTGTTTTCAGATGCGAAGTTTAGCCTATGATTTAGTATTAAACGGCAATGAAATTGCTGGTGGTTCGATACGAATTCACGATCCTCAACTTCAACAGAAAGTACTAGAAATGCTTCAAATTGATACCAAAACTGTACAGCATATACTTGAAATGTTATCATCCGGCTGTCCACCGCACGGAGGAATAGCCTTTGGCATAGATCGATTGATTTCACTATTACTAAACACGCCAACGATACGTGATGTAATCGCATTTCCAAAAACGCACACCGGTAGGGATTTGTTGAGCGGCGCTCCGTCCCCAATACCCTTAGCGACAAAACAAATCTATCATATTAAATAAAGTACATAATTTTATTATCAAATAGAAATATTTTAACTTAACATCCTATAACTTCCTCACGACCGCTGTAAGTCAGTGGATCGAATAGGAATACGTTGCGTATGGGGACCTCTTTACCAGAGACTGCCTTGATTACCTCCTGCGAAAGCACGCCGCCAATTACTGAGCACACCGGAACAATTTCACCGAATATTAGATTTAGCACATCGTCGGGCAGTTTCTCTTCATTCACCTTGAAATCTTTCAAAATTTTCTGTTTGATCGCCTTCAGCTCGCTGATATCTGCATCTTTGGAAGCTGCTAGTGGATTTCTTGCATGTTTAGTGCGAAATTCCAGCAATGCTATAAAAAAATCATGTTTTGAATTAGAAATTCATTAATTAATGAAAATCTTATAGGAAAAATTGTCACCCGCTTTACACGAATAGTATCAATATTATTAAAGACATCAACTTTTTTGAAAATCAAATTGAAGTTAAATAATATATGGACGTCTCTATAGCATTATTTTTTATGCTAAAAATAGTAATGTAAAAAAGGCAAAATTGTCTGTAATCTTTTACATCTCAATTACAGCCACCTGGGTGTTATTAATTACATTTTGTTTTTATTCTAATAAGGACACAATCCGTCAAAAGCGAACGATACTTTTTCCCATATAATTTGAATTGGAAAATAGGTGGAGGAAGGTATCGGCAGATACAGCCTTATTTTTAGAGTAACACTTACCCAACATTAAGTAATAATAAACGTTTCGTCTCTTTGCATGTTGTAGGTTATTGGCATAATCAATGATTTTAGCTACTTCGGGATATGATAGATTTGCAGCAACTTTTTCAATAGTTTTTTCAGCTTTCTTATCTTTGACAATCTTTCCATCGTGGGTGCGCTTCGAGCCTGATACAAATTTAACCTTATCTCTAAAAATAATCATAATATTAATAAATGTGTTAACTAATGAATTAAGTAATTACTCATAATACTGATGTTCTTGAAAGTCGGCGACTGTAAATCCGAACATGCCAAAGTTATCACCGTAGATAAATTTGACTTTGTGTTCACGACAAATTCCTGATATCTCAAGGATCTGTGCTGAGGTAAGCGCGGTTGCAACCACTATGGAAAATTGCCCATAGTATTTTTCATCTTTTTTGCTAAGTGATTCAGTATCAGCGGTAATTTTCACCAATGGATTCAAAGCTTGTGCTTTAAGTAATACAGCTTCAGCTATCTGTAATTAATTGATTAAAAGAGAATATAATAAAAATAGATAAGAAAATTCTATACGTTCTTTCCAAGTGAATCCTGTGTTAGTAAGAAATTCTTAATAATTTCTTCCTCAGTTACCACGGCGTCATCAAGGAATGTGATTGAATTAATACCAGAAAGAACAACGTTCTTTGCGATTTCAGATCCTAGACCACGAACGTTTATTAAAAGCACGTTGGCTGCTCTTAATCTAAAAATTTACAAGTGAATGTTAATAAAAGCAACCGGCTAATTTTTAAAACTACATACTTCTCTTGAGATTCGATTCCCCATAGACGTATTTGTCGATCGTATAATTCAGCTTCATCGATAGATAAAGTTTTCTCAGTCATTTTTAGCTTAACTAGCAGACAATTTACGTGAAAAATCAGAAATAATACTTAGCCGGTTTATCGGGTTTATCGTTGATGTTAAACTTCAGGTTTGTTACCTTGAATAAAAAAAGTTACTAACTCTAAGCATTGTTACCAACAATATCATATTTAATTTCCCTAACCGTCATTATTTTTTGTTGTGTTTCATGTGTGGCGCGTGTTGCAAACCCGGCGTTCACTATTTAAGCCTTTTAAATCATGGAGGATTTAATAGAAAACAAAAATTTACTTGAAATGCTGGAGTTTGAAACCCAAATATTTTTGGATATAGTCCATAATGATGGCCTAATCGTTACTGCTAAGTATTATCTTAAATCATTTAATTTAATTGATATTAATGATGAATCTTGTAGGGGCCTAACGATGGAAGTAGTATTAATGAATTTATTGAAAGTGTACTGCGATCCCGGCAATCTAGTACTAGTAATAAACAGTTCGGACCACGAAGAGAAGTTTATCAAAGAAAAATTGGTTGATGACAATATACATTCAACAACATTTACCACTAATATTGCCGAAAGGTATTCTTGTGCACCTAAAAAAATGATTATACATCATCACTATTATTCGTAGAGAGGAACTTTACTTATCTGGAGGGGTGCATTTCATCACAACACGCATTTTAGTAGTAGATATGTTAAAAAATCGTATTCCAATTGATAAAATCACAGGTATAGTTGTATTGAGAGCCCATACGATTCTGGAAAGCTGCCAGGAAGCGTTTGTATTACGATTATACCGGCAACAAAATAAAGTAACTTCACATTTGATTAAAAAGACTGAATATATAATGTAAATATTTGTAGACTGGATTTATCAAAGCATTCTCGAATTCGGCACAAAGCTTTACAATTGGATTTAGTAATGTAGAACGCATAATGCGAACACTTTTTGTAAAAGAGCTTTATTTATGGCCACGATTTCATTCCACTGTGATAAGAAGCTTAAAACAACATGAAGTAGGATAGAATAATATTATTATCTATTCTAAAGATTGTTAATAATCATAATTTTAGCCTCAAGTTATTGAACTGCATATTCCAATACCTGAAATTATGAAAAGCTTGCAAACTTGTTTATTGGATTTAATGAATTTAACTGTGAAAGAAATTAAGCGTCTAAACAAGACAGTAGAGTTACAAGTAAGGGAAACTTTGACGCTTTCAGCTCCAGTGATTCCAAATTAATTTGGGGCTGAGAGTGTTTAAATTAAAGAAAAAAAAAACACTATTTATTACATATTTGTAGGAGATTGCAGTAGAGAACTGTCTGACGAAAAAGTTTCATAAATTGCTGCAGAGTCAATTAGATTGCATTTGGCACCAGCTGAGCTCCAAAACAAAACAATTGATAAGTGAGCTTAAAGCTCTTCGTCATTTGATTGTGTAAGTAATTCTATTATATAACCAGAAAATTTTATAAAAATATGGTATGTAGTTTATTATTCTATGGAGATGTAATCTCGTTCTATCTAAATCTACAAACGTACCGTTCGATAGAATATGCACAATCATCGTTTTGGGTATTAACACAACCAGCTGAGCAATTATTTCAACAAGCTAACAATTTAATATTCACCAAAGATAAAGAATTTAATCCACAATTTTGTCCTAAATGGGAGGCCCTCTCCGAGTTATTGAAAGTAGAAATTCCAAATGTCGTCAAAGACAAGCCTGAAGAAGTTGGCAATAAAGTGTTAATTTTATGTCAGGATAAAAGAACTTGCCATCAATTGAATGAGGTGCGTATTTTAACATTTTAGTCATGCGTTAATAATTACACCTCTTTTATTACTTAAAGTTTTTGACGCGTGGTCCACATCATTATTTATTTTTCGCTGCGTTGCAACATGGATTGAAGTTTAACAAAGTGAAAAAGTCATTTGAAAAATGTGAAACAGTTAAAGAAAAACTGTCACAGGTGGCTTCATCATCAAAAGATGCACCAAAACGGGCAAAGTTGGAGGAAACAGAAGAAGATAAAGAGGAAGAGCTGAAAAATTCTTATGTATTAACTTTGTCACAGTCCGTTTTGGAGGAAACGAGCAAAGATGAGTTAACATTCACCACATTTGATGATGTAACGTGTACAAATATGAAATTTCAACAATATTAATTAATTAATCCTTTTCTGCAATAGATTGATATTTCACAAATATTAAACACAACCAAAACCGCAAATAGTCCAACAATATTTATTCAAACATTCAAAAATGGTGATGATACTTTATCGCTGCGTAAAGCCTTGGACGAAATTCAACCCAGTTTTGTTATAATGTACCATTGCGAAATGGCTGCAGTTCGCCAAATCGAGGTAAACAATTTTAAATAATGACAACAACATTGTAAATGTGTATTATAAATTTGCAGATTTATGAGGCAAGACGTGGTAGCAGTGCAGCACTTAAAGTCTATTTTCTACTACATGTTGAAACAGTCGAGGAACAAACGTATTTAACAAGCTTGCGCCGCGAGAAGGAAGCCTTTGAATATTTAATAGAGAGAAAATCGGTATATATTTATAAATAGGAAGCGTAGTACAATTATTTAAATAACGTTTTATTAATGTAGAGTATGGTTATACCTGAGGACCAAGATGGCAAAACAGACCAGTGTTTACAATTGCAACGCGAATCACAGCAAGTTGAAGAAAATACGCGGCAAGGTGGCCGAGTAGCAACAGTCCCGGAAAGGCAATTTGTAATTGTTGATATGCGCGAATTTAGGAGTGAACTGCCTGCTTTGATTCACAAACGAAATATTGAATTAGAGCCTTTAACAATAACTGTAAGATGTTTACTATTTTATAGCTGATAATTTAATATATTTCTAAGTTTGGTTCTAGGTGGGTGATTATATTTTAACCAAAGATATTTGTGTGGAGCGTAAAAGTATTTCAGATCTGATAGGTTCGTTAAAATCAGGCCGATTGTATCAACAATGTACGCAAATGTTTAGACATTACGCAAAACCAATGCTCTTGATTGAATTTGATCAAAATCGGCAGTTTAATTGGCAGGTAAGTCGCTTAATTTATGGAATTTCTATAATTCAATTTGTTATTATGATTTTAGAACAACTACATTATGTCGAGCGATGAAAGCAGTTTTGCCATTCAACAAAAAATACTTTTATTAACTTTACATTTTCCAAAATTAAAGATTATCTGGAGTCCTAGCCCTTATGCTACAGCACAATTATTTGAAGAACTAAAGGTAACTACATGGTTCGTCTGTAAAGTTTCGAGCCGCTTTAACATATTTTTTAACATTGCGAAAAAAGCAAAAGAAAACGAAGAAAATATGTAAAATACTGCGAAGGCTTGAAACATTTCAGACTATCTTGTATGAATTCTAAGTTAAAATAAATATACCTCTCATTTTTAGCAAGGTAAAGAACAACCCGACGTCCAACATGCGATAAGGATCGGTGAATTTGATTTGGACCTGGTTGAAGCGAAATATAATTCGGGTATTCACGATTTCGTACAAAAGTTGCCGGGCATTCATAGCAAAAACATTGATACATTTTTGCGTCGATGCAAAAATTTAGATCATGCCCTTACACTCACAGAGGTATAAAATATGCAGTAAATAATTATATAATCAATTAAATAAATTTATTTTAGACGGAATTAAAGGAGATCTTAGGCAACTCAAGCGACGCAAGCCTTCTGTATGCGGCGTTACACAATCAACATCAAGTTACAAAAGCTGAAGACAAATCAGAGAATTTTAGAAAGACTAGAAGTAAATTTCAACATATGCGAAATAGGAAAACATAGAATTTCACTACAGTTTGTACTTAAAATAGATTAAAATACACAATATATATTTTTTTTACATAAAAAGCACGTTTATCACTAGATATGTTTATATCACATTGCCACAAATGCAATAATCTTCCCACTTATATCTAATTATCTTAAATAAGCGTATGAAATGTTAAAGTTATACATTCTATAATAACTATATAAGGCATTCTTTTATGGTAATACATACTTATTGGTAGAAATTCATTTACAAATGGTATAGCGATAAGATGATATTTGGTAAACAAACTATTCATTTATAGGTAGTCATTATTGTCAAGCAACAATTTAAACAATGGTTTTAAACATACATAAAATAATATTGTACACACAATACATAATTATCAATCATTAATGTAATAAAAAAAACTTAGGAATTTGGTAGCCAGCACGTGGCGAACCATTAAGTGAAATGACAATGAAGGCTTTTTACCCTTGATATTACTCACCAGGAAATAACTAATTATTGGATTTATAAATTGTATGAAATCGTTGTTCATCATTTTGTAATATAAGATATATATTTAGTAAGGTGACACAAATTAGTAATAATAAATATATTTGGACTTTGTAGTCATCGCCAGGACTGTTTGTCAATATATCAAAAATAATACTGATCAATTTTTTAAATTTTACTACTTTGAAAAACAATAATTTCACGATTAGAATTGTTATATACCAAGTGACAGCCGGAATGATTCAACAACGTATATTTTTATGCTAGTCTATGCACTCTGTTCTATCTATCGTCCCGATTCTTGATTTACAACGTTTCGTTTATTTTGTTGCAAAGCCAAAAAAGCTTATTGAGATTACAATAAGTCAAACGTGATTATAACTTATATAATTGATTGAAGATAATTTTTCTTGATAAAAATCTTGTATATTCCATAAGAATACGAAACTTTCTAACACAATTAATATTACAATGCTGCTGACAGCAATTTCATTCATAGAGTAGTTTCAGCTCTCAGCAGTATAAAAAACAATGTGTTTTTAAATACAACAAACTTATCGTTTCCGTACTGAATATAATTTTTGATGTACATATATATAATAAAATAGATACACTAAACTTTTTTATGCAGTGTAAATAGTGTAAAAAAGACATGCAATATTTATGATTATATTGGGGATATACAAATTAATTATTGAAACAACGATTTTAGAAGAACGCTAAATTATGGACCGTGTTATTACAAATTCGCATAAAAAAGTATTAAGTGAAACCTATGAAACCACGAATATAATATTCAAGTAAAATATGATAATGTTTTTAAAAAATCCAATTATGCATCATAAAAAATTATTATACAAATTTAATGTTTATTTTGCAACTGTTGAGTAATTATCAGAACAAGTTCTGACTAGTCGAAACATGTAGACATTAAATTTGTGCAATAATAATTACTTTTTACCCTAGTGACTTTTATCAAGTATAAAAAACCTTCATTTATTAATAAAATAATTACGCATTTGCAAAGAATACTAAAATATTCGAGTAAATGTAAACTGCATTGTATAAAATAAGTACGTAAAATAAGCTACAAATTTTGATAAAGCACGAACTTCCGTGAGTAATTGTGCGTTATTCACAAAATATGTAAGTAAAGTTAATTTAATACTTATATTAATATCCGGCTTTTGATTGTTTATATTTAACATTTCATACTGCATTTATATGTTTAAGCGTATATATAAATATTGTATCACCATTTTCTTTTAAGGCAAAGAATGTAGATTATACTCCGTGTACATGTTTTCGACACGATCGTAAACAGCATTCATTATGTCTAACGATTTCGGTAATATTTCCAATGCGTTCTTCATGAATTCGTCGTCGTTATCGCACACCTACAATTTACCAAAACATATTTAAAATTCAAATTAATACATATTGGCTGGCTTAATTACTCGTTTAAATAAGTCGTCTTTTGTTGGCAAGGTATACATGGCTAGTTTCGCACCAGTCACAATCATAAAGGAATGATGTTTGGCCAAGGTCTTTTCGTATGCTTCTCGACAGACGGGACCTGTATGTTCAGGTCCTTCTAAAGTGCTCAGCATTCTTAAAAACAGTCGAATGAAATCTGAAATAAATGTATTTAAGATATTTACTAAAGTAAATTCATAAAATCAATACCTAATCCTCTATGTAATCTTAATAGCGTTCTGCTTCCAGACACATAATGCTTTTTATTCAATAAATCATTGCCATTCTCGTGATCTATCATTTTTCGAACAGAAATAAAATTTCCATCTTCCTTCTCGAGGAATTCTGTTAAAATATCTATTTTTAATTGCAGATCCTGGCTCACAAACGAAAACATTGATCCCATCAACGTAAAAAATCTGAAATAATCAATTGAATTAAGTGATAATTAAAAATAGCAAATGTTATACTTATTCAGTTCTTTGTAACTGGTTAAATACTCTTTAATTGTTATATCTTCATCCTCTGTTAATGAATCTTTAAAATTATCATACACAACACTAAGGTTAAACTGTTTTTCACTCATTGTTATTGAATTTTTGTAATAAAACTGTTCTCTGGTACACTATTATTTCTATATTGATGATGTGGTGTGGTTGAATATCTTGGAATATCTATATTATTTGAGGCAGTTCATGCCATCTATAAGTTAATAGCGCAGCGTTTAAATTATTTGTATACTTAATTATGTAAATTATGTTTAATATTACTTTATTTAATTTACAACATAAAATTTAAATAAATACAAAAACAAGTTTGTATTCTAATTGTAAATTATGAACATTCAAGTTGCTACGTGATGTAATAGAAGTTGCCGAACCGTTCATCTGACGTGTGCATTCACTGTTGTAATGTAAAATATAAAAATGAGACGCTAAGCCGACAATAATAATTCACAACTGAATGATTCAAGGTTTTCTTATCAAGTGTATAGAAATTTAATAATTAAATTCTTTATCAAAATGTATTCGTGTAAAAATTTTAAGTTAAATGTTTTAGTGTTGATATTTGTTTCTTTAAGCCTAATACAAACATCTTCAGCACATGGTCATGGGCATGAACATTCACACGATGAACCAGCTCATTTTAAGTATTCAAAAGAAGCTAATCAGCAAAATTATCATGGACATCACCCACACGAGAGCCATGATCATCATCATCACGAAAACAAGCAAGAAACATCACATCATACCATCTCTAGTAAGGAAATTTGGATAAATGCAATGGGATCAACGTTGTTGATAAGTGCAGCGCCCTTTTTTATACTTTTCTTCGTGCCACTGGATGACACAAAGCAGAAACAACCTTTGTTAAAGATATTGCTAGCATTTGCTTCTGGCGGTCTATTAGGCGATGCGTTCCTGCACTTAATTCCGCATGCTGCAATGGAGGTGAATGAAGCAACAGCATCGCATGCACACTCTCATAGTCATGGTCATGATCATGAACATCATGCACATGATATGACTGTAGGGCTTTGGGTATTGGCTGGAATTGTTACGTTTCTGATAGTGGAGAAAAGTGTACGGATTATGAAAGGCGGTGGACATGGACATTCACATAAAGCGAAGAAAGAGAAATCTGATAATAAAGATAAAAAGTCTGAGAAAGGCGATGCTGATACTAAGACGGCTAATAAAGGAAAGGATCAAAAAGAGATTAAAGTAGCCGGATATTTAAATCTAGCAGCCGATTTTAGTCATAACTTTACTGACGGCCTAGCTATTGGATCGTCTTACCTAGCCGGCAATACCATAGGTTTTGTCACAACTATCACTATATTATTACATGAAGTTCCTCATGAAATTGGAGATTTTGCTATTTTATTACAATCAGGAGTATCTCGTCGCAACGCAATGTTGCTGCAGTTAACTACTGCTTTGGGCGCCCTTGCCGGCACGTTTGTGTCGCTCATGATGCAAGAAAGTGGTGGCGCTTTGGGAAGCACAAGCTGGATATTACCGTTCACAGCTGGCGGATTCATTTACATTGCCTTGGTGTCTGTGATACCCGAATTGTTGGACGAGGAGAAGCCAAGCTTCGTGCAAACGATATTACAAGTAGCTGCAATGTTGATTGGAGTGTATATGATGGTATTGATAGCAGAATATGAATAAAATTTTATTACATATTATACGATATCTATCTTATTTTTGTAACAGAACCTTAATTTGATCTAAACAATAACTAGACTGTTCGATTGATTCCTTATTTTCATGTTTAGTACCTAAAAATAAAATTTATTATAAGTGATTATCGATAATTAAACGTTGTTAAATTAATTAATATTCAAGAGACTAATTTTTTGCATCCACTTTTTTCATATATATTATATAAATGTATAGTTGAATACGATATAATAATTTCATATATTCGATTGTTGATCGTGTTAATTTGTAAAAATACGTAATTATTGTTTATATGTGAATTGTTAGGAAGTAGCGCTGTTACAGGAACGGTGTATTGAAACTTGTCACATAAAGATTGAGAAAAAGAGTTGATTATCCCAATTTAAATCATAATTGTTCAAAACCTAACATTTTTAAGAACTCTGTAAAATTGACTGGAAATGAATTGGAGCTCAAATGAGGCATGTTGCGACTCTTTAATGTGAAAACTTAGATAAAGTGTTACGTAACTGGATTCGGTGTCTAACCATAATTTGACATCGATATTGAATATTCGATATACCAATGCGTTTTGAAATTGTCAACAAGGAATTAGTCATAAAACCTCGCGTTGGATTCGTGTAAATACAGCATTTGTGCTAGCCGACCTTTCGGTTATTTATCATAATCATAATCGTGGCACGTATACTAAAATTTAAAAGACAAAGCTAATATTGATAGTTTGAAAAAAAACATTTATCATAATCATAATCATAATCATGGTACGTTTACTAGAATTTCTTTAAAAATGTCTATTCAAACTACGAATATTGGCTTTGTCTTTTTTAAATTCTAGTATACGTGCCATGATTAGCATTATGGTAAATAATCCAAACATCGGCTAAAACAAATGTAATTGAAATTTTAATATACCCCACCAGCAACAGCGTTCTTGTTAACAACTCTACATATTGGCAGAGGTTTTTCGTATTATAGTTTACGTAAGTTTGGTTTGCAATAATTTCATTTTTATTTAAGCTCATTTTTGTGTAAATCACTTCGATACTTAAAAATAGTTCCCATTTAAATAAAAGTGAAATTATTATAAAAACTATATTACAAATTATTTCATTGTTAACGATACGAACCTAATTGCCACCCATCCTTACACAACCGTTCTGCATCTTTAACTAATCCATTTTGAAGGTAAATTAATCCTAAATTTGCATGTACAACACCAACATGTGATTTATCTTCGACACTTTTACTCGTAGTCAACGCTTCTTGCAAAAATTCTTGTGCTTTGTCTACATCTCCGGCGCGCCACGACGTAATCCCCAAATCGTTTAACAGCAGCATGCTCTGCTCGGTATTTTTACCCTTCACCTGTTCGCAAATGCGATACGCCTCTTTGAGGTGGTTAATCGATTCATCCACCTTTTTATAATCTAATAAAAATTGCGCGTACCAATCTTGCACCACTCCATACAGCACCAAAGCATCGTAATCTTTCGACTTCTTCGGCGTTATTTTCTCCAAGCACCATTGAAAACCTAATTCTGCCTTTTCAGGCCGATCTAGAAAATGACTAATACGTGCTAACTTTAAACTTATATGTATTATCTGCAATAAGATTATTTATAGTTACTTAAACGATATACCTACGAGTACAATCAATATTTAATATACTTTATTATCATCTTGTTCCGTACCGGATGCCAGCAGCATTTGCATTACAGTGACAAATAGTTTTTCAGCGGTTTCTAAATGATAACGATCCATCGCGAGGTTTGCCATCAAATCGTAGCAGTATAAAACTCCCTGATAGTTTTGTTGTTGTTGTGCCAATCGCAGTGCCAAATGCAGCATTTGCTCGGCTTTGTCGTATTCCTCCCGTTGTGTGCACAGTACGGCACGCTTCAAGGTCATTATCAATTCCGATTCCTTGTCTTCATCGTCCGCTTCGAAGCCGAGCCATTTCAGTACGCTCAATGTTATAATAAATTTGTTTGCATTTGCGACATTGGCGAAATGGTTTTTGTACTTTTCTTTAATTACTAGTTTATTTACATAATACGAGGTTCGAAAAGCTGGAAAAACTCGCGGTAGTTTTGTAAATGTACGAAATTTATTACGAAGAAACATGATTTGCGTTCATAACCAAAAATTGAATTTAATGATTTTTAAGGAAAGTAACATTTTACGTCTAACTTCACTGTGATGAAACACGTCGGTAATTAATTTATAATTTTCTATTATGTTATGTAATGTAAATAGAAAATGTTTTAATACATTTTACAATTTTTGTTTAGAAAATATTTTTTAAAAAATGAACAAGCAAAGAATTTACCGAATTTACCATTCGTATTTTAATACGAAGTGAATTTTTACAGATGTCTATTAAAAAAACAACATGAAGGGAGATTTAAATTTTAGCTGTTGCCTTCTAGATGGCATACAATTCTTTATTAAAAATCCGTGAAACTTAACAAGTAACAATGTAGTATTAATATAATATTTAGTATTATAGATAGATAATAATTATAAATTTGATACGGATTGTAATTTTACGTTTTATTTATCCACCAGCCGACTTTTGCATTTTCGCCTTCTCTTCTTCGGCTTGATACATTTCCGGCTCATTTCGTATGCGGGCAAATCATCTGAACTATCTGTATCAAGATCTCTACATAGATCGTCGTTAAATTCATCGTCACAGTCGCATTTTTCCAAGGATTGTCTGCCAAATACAAATTTAAAATTGTTCATTCTTTCACGCCATCGACAGACGATGTCTGCGGCAAATTCGCCGAGTCCAAATCTGACAACAAACTAATTAGTACATTTTGGTTAATATTTGATCTATAATATACTTTAATAGTCTAAGGTCGATAACTCGAATCGAGTGGAGAACAGCTAATAGAAAAAAGATGGATAGTATATAGCTGCTAAGCACACACGTAATTTCGCTTCCAAGAAATTTCAATACTCCACCGCAGCTCAAATCGCTTTGACTGAGAATTTCCTCTTCATATCGGGCGAGACTCGGTAACGCAATGAAGATTTTCGCTTCAAGCGGCACCCAAAAGTCATATAATAAATGCTCCATGATAAACGTCGCTACTAAAAACTGTGAAGCGCTTATAAGTTTCGTGAATCAAATTGAATATGAATGAGTTTACCTCAATTACTTTAGCACCACATTTACACAACTTACGCAATTCGGTTGGGAACAGATCCAAGTTCAATAATAGAAGAAATAACGATATTAAAAATATGAGTGTGGAAACTAATGGTTCACAGCCGGGTTCGCCTTTATGAAAGATTGTTACGCCAAGCAGATTTAGAAAGAATGCACAAAATAAGGGGCAAAATGCCCCCATCGCAAATTAAACCAAATAATTTTTTAGTACATTTTATCAAATCGTATGTTTTGACAAGGCATTATTTGCGATAGAGTTCAAGGATTGCTCGAATTTGTGTCTTTGACAAAACGTCATATCTATGACATGACATAAATAATACAGGGTGATTTCCTCGAGACTGACGGATTTTCATCGTCTAATCTCGGAAATGCGTAAACACAAAAACACGAGGTAGGGCTCAAACTTTTACTCCTTTAATGAAGTTTTGGTTTCATGCGAGAATGAGAGGCAGGGGTGGACCAATTAGTTGAGAACGGGAAATCGCGCACCACATGAAAATTTTCTGATCGTGCAAAGGCGACAAATTAGAGGAATCATTCACTTCAGTTTCAGTTTTCCTGCAATTTGTCGCAATCAGTTACTTGGTTTACCGATGAAACATGGTTTCATCATTCCGATTAGGTGAACTCGCAGAATACCCGCATATGGGCTACAGATGATCCACATGATTTGCATGAGTCGCTTTTACACAATCAGAAAATTTTTGTGTGGTGCGCGGTTTCCCGTTCTCGAGTAATTGGTCCTTCCCTGCCTCCCATTCTTGCATGAATCCAAAACTTCATTCAATGAGAAACATTTTGAGCCCTATCTCGTGTTTTTATGTTTACGAATTCCTGAGATATAGACGATTAAAAACCGGCAGTCCCGATTGAATCACCTTGTATGTTAATACTGTGAATTTCATTCAAAGGTGTAATTAGGAAAATATAACTGATACTTTTTTTAGTATCTCTTAAACATTAAATTTTGTGTAGGATTTTTCTTTGCGTCGAAATTTTAAATCCGATTTTCATTAAATTTTTCTTTGATTTCCAACATCTTCCATCAAAGAATTTGTAGATTCGTAATTTTCTGCAAAACTAAACCCAATAAACTTCCTGTTAATTCTTAAATAGTTGTTACGTACTACGTAACGTAAACATTGAAAATGAATATATTTCCAAGATAAATTCAATTATTATACGACGTAGAATTTCATACTTATGTTCATTCATCACTGTCTTGAAACTCATGTTAAACGCATTTTAGTGCGTAAATGGAAATGTTGCTAATTCGCTTTAAACATATTACACAACTTGATAATTCTATTTGTGAGCTTATGATAGCTTGCGAGGCAGCCCAGTTACAAAACTCAAATTAACAATAATTGTATCAATGCTGTGTAGTTTATAGTTTGAATTTGATTATTTTGCACGTCATTGTAAAAAGAACAATAAGCAATTTTAGTACAATTTACATTAATCTACAGTACAAATTTACTAAATGAATGCAATTTTGTTTATTATGAAATTATAATTTTATTGTTAAATTTAACTTATTTTTGTAGGGCATTCTGGATTATAGACGCGGTCCGACCGGGGCTACTTTTGAAAAAGTGGATTCTATCAATTTTCAGTAAAAACTCTGTGAAAATCGCATTGAAAATATGTTAAGACGCCAAATATGTCAAGTTTGACAGTTGAATGGATTGGATTTTTATGCATTTTCCAAGCAATTTTCATGCAATTTTTTCCTTCGTTACCTCGTGTTGACCTCATTATAACAATTTCTGGTAAATAGCTTGGAATATCTCTAGCACAAAGCGGAAAATGAGCTAAAATGCCTCAATCCAATTTTTTTTTGGTCCACCCAAATTGCAAAAAATGTAATTACTTCGAAATGATTAACATTTTTGTAAGATAAATCATATCAATCTTATAACATACATATTTAAATGTATACCAATGATTAAATGTTTTTCTTCTCTTTGTTAAATCAAACTATATTGAAACCCGGATTTGTTTTCTACGACCCTGTATATATTGTAAATATAAATCCATGCTTCAGGAATTTAGCAATGCAAATTGAAAAGGTTTTTTTTAAGTGAATTGCCCATTTGAAATAATTCCATTTTACCTTATTTTATCAATGTATTTATTGTAGTGAAGTGCCCTAGACATACATGAATGTGGGAATGAAAATTACATTTGAAATTGTAATTCTTGGCGTTATCGCTAGGTCAGTGATAAATGTTCAAGTTTCCTCTACTTGTTGCATTAAAACCACTCTGTCGCTATGGCGACGCGCCCTTATCCCGCCACCACCACCGAAAGCGCGCACCCCGCTTTCAATGAGCGTCTCTCTCTCCCTCGGTGATGAAGTGGAGTGATTTTTTGCCTTTGTTATATAGTAGTCGGCAATCAAAGCGTGACACTAAAATGATTTTCAACTTTATATATATCGTCGTATACGCAATTAATTTCGCATTTAATATCATGATGATCGCGTCATCAAAATCGATTATTAAATTTTATTATCCCTGTATTCACTCGTAATCTAAACAATTTGCAGTAGTTTATTTGAAAACAATTACATTTTTTTCTATAAGACATTAAAAACATTCAGTTAAATTGCATTGTACAATAACAACAACAATATAGCTAAATATAATAAGTTGTTACTGTTGCAGTATATTTGAAGAAAATACTATTTTATAATAAATATTTTATGCCGGATTAAGCTTTCAGTGGGCCCTACACAACACACAAAATTCAGGTTCTCGTCTCAATTTTGATAGAGAGATTCACAAACATAAGGGTGGTCTAAAAAGTTTCCTCCAAAAACTTTTTTCAATAAATTTTATTGTTTGATTGTCACTTTTTACGAGTTTTAGTGTTTTGCGCTGGGTTTCGATGTTTTTTTGCCACTTTTTGCTGTTTTTCCCATGATAAGTTGCAAAAAACAGTGAAAAACATAAGTAACAGACAGTCAAAAGTGATAAAAATACACGAAAAATCCTAGAGAGAAAGTTTTCTTAATGGAGACGACGGCGAGGACACTCCAATCTTGGTCCCGTCCCAATTATGGGCCTTAGACATTTATTTTATTGGCCATTAGTTAATCCGGCTCTGGTTAAAAAAACGTATAAAAAGATTTGAAATGTATTTTTTATGTTTAATCTTTAAAAGCATTTTACCAAACTTTCTTGCTCTTTGCTAATGTTTACGTAGACTGTTACAAGAATTAACTGCAGGAAACATATCTCAAAGTAAATTTTTTTAAGTTCTCTGATACAATAATTAATACATTCTTGTTATATAATTTCTTGGCGCTTATCGTTAAGTAAAGTCACGCTGGCATTATTTAACAAATTAATAGATAATTCTTTAAAAATGAAAAAGAAATGCAAAAATACAACTAAGATAACTTCTTAAGAATATTATTTGTTTATTGTTAAATTTATAAATGGGAAAGTTATTTTTTTAATTTAAAATGGTTTTAGTTAGTATCTGGTGCAAAAAAGAGTCAGCTTCTTAGTTTAGATTAGATTACTTAAAATTTGGAATTTAAATTTATATTATACATCCAAAATATGAGAAACAGGTTTTTAAATCTATGGCATGGAAGTATGCGTATTAACTGGAAAATAAAATTATTAAGCATTTGCAACATGTTAATTTTCTATAGAGATAAAAAATAATAATTAAATAAAATTATTTTATCTATTAAAAATATTTTATCTACTACCAGCACACAAACAGCAATATGAAACCACATTATTTTCTCATAGCATTAAATTGGAGCAATTAGTAAACATTGATTTATTAAAATCTATAAATTTATTGGTTAACAATGCCTTTTGACACTGGAAAGTCGATCAACCAGCGATACAATATGTACTTGATTTAATAAATTAATTAATTTTACAAGTATATTGAAAGTATTTTGACCTGTTTTGTTTGCGACTATTCATATAATGTGTATATGTTTCTAGACTTGTACGATATATACGCAATATCAATTGCAATTTCTCTTGTAGCAAGGTCGTTTTTGTTATTTTACTTCATTTTATTATTATTTATAATAAATATTTATGAATTTTTTTATAAAAAAACTATGTGTTTATCTTCTAACACATTTAATAGTAAATAAATATTTTTTTCTCTACAGATTTAAATTTTTTAATAAGTACTAAAATCAAATTCATTGTAGATTAAATGAATTATAATATAATTAACAAGTAAATTAAGTTTAAACTGCACGTAATATTCTTCAAAATTACTTATATGCAATTTAATAATTTTTTAAGTATTATATATTTTTCTGTAACTTCCATGACGTAATGTAAAATAATTACTCCAAAAACAAATTACACAACATTTTGTTTTATTTTGTCATTGCGGTGAAATTTCACTTAAAATTAATTTTTTATTGTTCCTTTATATTTTTAGCAAATTTAGTTTTGCTAAAATATATTTATGAATTAATTACGAATTTAGATAATTAAATAATGTTGAAATTTCCCTTGAAATTTATTTTTCATTGTTATACAATATATATTTCTTTACCAGTTTTGTTTTGTTAAAATATATTATTTATAAATATAGATTATTAATTATTCACGTATTTACATAATTAATTAAATTAATGAAAATTCTTGACATATTTTTATATTATAATAATCCTTAACAATGTCTCGAGTTTTATTTCCAAGAAGAACAATGAATTTGATGAATAAATTTAGTTTTCATGGCGAATTATGCGTAAGTATATATGCAAATATGATTGAGGTGTAATTCAATATAGTCCATAGCTTTTTTTACTCATTAATTACTGCTGCATTATGAAATTAATTAAACATTTGCATTTTAAGTGCGTCTAAGTAAATTCCATTCCTACGCAAAAAATATTTTAACAAACATGTTATTGATCTAAAGTAATGTGCATGTATCAATATTCTTTATCGCAGACACGTGTAAAATTAGCAACTCGTTTGCCAGTAATCGATTTATAATATAATGGCTTGTTTTGGCAAAAAATCTACGTTAATCTGATGATGGGTGAAAAGTAACGCATATGTTGTTCCACAAATATTAAATAGAGGATCTACAAGTATTACCAATAATGCAGTGGGTTAAATTTAGTACTTCGATTTATTATTTTAGCACTTATTTGATGCAAAATATTACTAATTTCTTTTCTGCGTTTTCGATTCTCTTTAATATTTCAAGAAAATGGTTTGGACAGTAGTTGAAAAGATTTTATACCAAAATTTGGTTAAATTTTACCTAATGGGTTACTGATAAACAAGTTGCTAGCTTCTTATCCTTTTATTTTAGTGCGAATTTAATTTTCTGTTAATGCTAAACGCAATATCAATGAAGTTAATAAAACTATAAAATATCAAATGTAATAATATAATATTGCGCAAATTTTAGCGAGCTTTGATGAGATATTTTTACTATGTTTTAATGTTTTAGAGCTCTTTGACTTGTGGGGAAGTCTCAATTGCTTAATAATAAATTTGCTATTGAATATTCTAAATTTTATAGTGCATTTTGAATTTAATATTTTAACCAACATGTTATTGATTTAAAATAATGTGCATTTATTTTTGTGTAATTTTAATTTTTTTGTTAATGTTAATCGCAATAGCAATAAAATTAATAAAGCGTTAAAGTGTTAAATAAAATAATTTAATATTGCTCAAACACTTTCTATAAAAAATATGTTATAGATTACAAAATTTCAATAAATAAACACTTGCAAGGTCAAAGATATTATGAAAAAAGGCAGTATGTATATAGTTAAAATGGTGTGATTAATTTAATTAGATGGATGCACAAAAGCTATTTGAAAAGTGTAAAATTATAATATTTACACTCTGCAAGTTAATCAATCGAATTGAAAAAAAGATCGTACCTATACTATATAAAATATAGAATATATAGATTGATTGCATAGTTATGCTAACAACAATGATTATGCAATGGTTAGTGATAATTATAGATTCGTTCGATGAATTCAATCAATATCGCTGAATGGTGATGATGAATAAGAAAATTTCCAATCAAAACCGTATCAAATATTTTCTTAATTTATTCATTTTCCATATGTACTTACGTAGATAAAATACCTAATTATTTTGAAGAAATACTATAATGTGTATGGTAATTGAGCAGCAATTAAATAACTTTTACAGTTAAAAGCGTAATGTAATTATTATAATTTAAAAAACTATACTTATAATAATCTACTATTTTAACCGAAAATGTGATAAAAGTTAGACGATTTAGAACAGTAATACAGATAGAAGAAATATGTAAGTAAAGTTTTGTGAGTGATAAGGTGAAATGCAAATCTGAAAAGAGTTTTGAGAAATATTTAATTACCAATGGAAGGTAGAAAAATTAAAACTCTACATTTGTGTACTTAAAAAATTCCACAATGTATAAATTTTTCGCTGATCAGATAAGAATTGTATTAACATCAATTTAATTTAAAAGAAAAAACGTTTCTATTGGTAAATATTGTTTGAAATTATTTAGAATTTAAGAATGTTTTAAGAAATAAGAAGAGTAAGATTTAAGATTGCCTTCGAATACTACGATCCAGAAGTAATTTTTTTTGTTTAGAGTACTATGTTAAGATTCTACTATCCAGCTAGACTAATTTGTAATTTTCATTGGTATCGACAAAAACAATTTGAAAAAAGATAAATGAAGAAACTATATAAATATGTGTAATCCGTTTTTCTTAAAAATATTCACTTTTTGCATAGTTCAATATTATCAAAACTTTCAATTTTAATAAATACCTTATTTGCGCTCATTAAAAATAGTTAATTAAAAAAAAAACAATTTTATTCACTTTTAATTATATGTCTAATTATAAGTTATTGCAAAAACGTAAACATTTAAATTATTACTAGAGATATGAAAATTGTATGCTGAAATGTTAGCGGCTAATGTTAAAAATCTTTGATTTATAATTTCTATTATTCACATAAATTGCATTTGTATAAATTTATTTACACTCACAAAATATTATACTTGTAATAGACCATCAAGAAATTTTAAATTGTTACAAATTTAATTTAAACACATACATGTAGTATAAAACAAAATTTAATATTATTTCATTCCAGATAATAATGTAAACATTTGTAACGCATTACAAAACTTCAAAATTTGTTAGACTGTTGCATATAAATATTTTTTGGTTTGATTTTACTATAACTATTATCTAATTAACGATTAAAGAGTTAATTAATAACAAGCAGTCACTATAAATACTAATAAGAACATTTGTGATTAATGCAACGACAAAACAACAAAAAGTCTACATTTTCCAGATGTTAATAATCGCGTGAGAAACTGTTCCAACAACAGGTAGGTATAGATAGTCGTCAATGAGAATATGGGAAATCCCGAAAAACCGCTTGCGTTCGAAGCAGCGCAACTATCCACTACTACGCTACCATCATCATCAGCTGGAATCTCCCAAAGAGCATCGAAAATGATCGATTCGCGCGTAATGCAGCAGCGGCAAGCCGGCGTTCCCCACTTCCACACATATACACACACCGAAATGGGGATTTATATAAAACGACGACACGTTGGGGCCCTTGACACACTGTACCCCACGTTTGCAATCAGCGCGCTTCATATACGAAAAGAAACAAGAATAAAATAAAACAAGTGATAAGTAGGTCTTTGCAACGATGTTTGGTGGCGGTGAATTTGAGATGAACGCGGGTTGGTGACGGTTTATACACGCTTAGTACATGATACGGCTGGCTTTGTGTCTATAATTTTTGGGTAATTGTTCAAGTTTGGTTAATTTATCTTTGCAGAGATGGAGGTGGCACAGTTTAAGGATTTTGCCAAAGAGATGATCGATTATGTGGCCGATTATTTGGAGAATATCCGAGATCGGTGAGTAGCTATATATTAATAAGTCGATTTATTAGATTAGCGATATTTTATATATGATGAAATGTCTTGCTGCTATTGCCAATGGTTTGTTTACATCGTTGAAGGCTGTCATTGAGTTTATTTAATTTAATGCTGCAAATTAAAATTAAAGTCTTATTAAAACAATGTATTTGATTTATTTAGAGATTTATGATATATTTACTCGTGCTTTTTGTAAGAGAAAAGTGAATTTATTTACATAAATAATAATAATAATAATAAAAATAGTAATTCACGTTTTTAAATTACTAAGATTTACAAAGAATTGTTACTGATAGATTAAATAAATTTAAGGCAATTAATATAGCATTCAGAAAATCGATAAGTATCTAAGTTGTTGTCTTAAAAATTGTAGTAGATGTATCCTCTTTCTCTTCTATTATTTAAGCTATTATGCCAATTACTATTAAAGTTACCTAAACTGCTACCTTTTATGTCTTTTTTTGAGTATTTGGTTTAAAAGTTAATTATTACTGGAAATTTGAAATTAGTTCTTTTTCTCTTAGAATTTATCATTAATTGAAATACACCTTTGCATGTCATCAGAATAATATTATAATTATTAAACAATAATTATCACCAGTGAATGTAAAAATATAAATAACTATATATATATTCATTAAACAATTTTAAACTTTTAATACAATTCTCTTAGAAAATGTTTAACCAACTATTCAAAAATAATGCACAAATTAAAATGGCATTAGGTTTAAAATGATTACCAATTACAGTTTGCAAGTTATCAAAATATTTTTATAATAAAATTTAAAGTTATAAATTTGTGGACTCATTCAACAATCATTATCGCCATGTGAATTTAATGATATAAACAATATAGGTTCCCATTAGTTTAATATGGGACAACTCCACAAATTTAAATTTATTTCGAATGTAAAAATTAAATTTATGGAATCTGAACAATAATTACCAGTAATGAATAATTCTTATTACTAACTCTAATTAGTTAAATATGGAACAAATTTTCTTGTTTCAGTACGAATGCCCTTGAAAGATTTTTTGTCAACGATTCGAAAATAAAGCACTAATTCAAATTTCATTTCTAATAGTGATAATAATAATTATTTAACGATTTATTAACGTATTAGATAGATTTATGGCACATTAATAGTCTGATAATTAGAAAATATTTCAATATAAATATTATCAATAAATTAATTATAAGGTCATCGTCATTTACCCATAGTGATTGGCTGTAATAATATTCAAATTAAAAACGAATATGGGAATTTGTGATATACAAGATATTTTTACGCAGAAATGTGCAATAGAAAGTTGGTTACAACTAATACCAAGACACATTTATACAATATATAAATATCAATTGAAGGTTGTTTTGTACAAATATTTTGACTGAAACTGTAGAAAAATGCTTATTCATTTCTCGGCGGTATTATGTTAATTTTCATATAAAAAATATATCTATTGCTTATAAAGTAATTAATTTATTAATACTTAAAAGTTTATTTGCTACTTGTTTCACTTTCTATATAGACGCAAAGATTAACGTTTTATATCTGTATTTATATTAAGATTAAGTAAACATCATTTTTCATAAAAAATATTATCAATTTTTTCGAGTTATATTAATGTTTTATGTTGCAATACTTAATTGTGTAAAAAACAATAAAGAATGGCCCAATTTGTATGGAATACAGATGATAAAAAGTTCAAATTTATTTCAATCTTTTAAACCTTAATTAATTTATATTTGTATAATATTTTATTTATTAAACAAATGTTTTAAAACGATTTTTGATATGAATTACCAACTTTCGTAAGAAAAATATTTTTTTACGTGAATTTAAGTACGGTAATAATTTTGGTAGTTCTGTGAATTGTTGATATATATTATATTAATTTATAATGTATTTAACAAACCATACATCAAATTTAATATTTAATATCCCAGCTTATAGTAATCTAATCAAACACATCCATTTTTCCCACACTTTGGGACGAAAAATGTCACCACTAAAGCATTATTTATGTGGCTTTCTTTTGTGTTTGGGCCATTCCTTAATTTTAACTTTAAGTCAATAGCACAATGTGTACATTATTATCAAAATTTATAACTGGCAGTGGCTAATCTAGAGAATAAGCGTTCTTGTCTAAAATTGTATTTACGAGCTCCTTTACAATAACTTACACAGTTTTATATTATTGTGCAGTAATTGGAAATGCATAACAACGTTATGGTTTATCTACACTACTGAGATTTTCCCTATTTTTAAGTAATTTTTATGTTTTTACAATTTCTTTTATGGAATTCCTAATAGCTAAGACTATACTATAGCCAAACTTCTTTAAACGTTTAATAAAATTATAAGTTTATAGATTTTTTGCGCAGAAGTTTATTACCTATATAATATTGTTCGTTTAAAGGCAGCTAATAATTGGTTCGCATTTCCAACCTCGATTAAGCATCATACCTGGCTTATGGTAAATTAGGGTCAGATAACCAAGACATTTTAATGCACATCCTTTATATCATTAAGTACTAACAAATATTTAGATTGAATATCAAATAGACACTTTTAGTTTTATTATACATTTTTACTTTTACCCGTCATAAATTAATTCTACCCTATATCATTGTTCTACCCATATTTTTTTATCGATATTTATTTAATATTATTAAACAATGCAATAAAGTAGCCAAGAATGATGTAATTTTTTATGCAAACCAAAAGTGATTTATGCATAATTTATGTGCTAAGCCAATTGTAAACGGAATTGAAAAGACATTTTCTTGTGGAATAATTTTTAAACGACGTATTTTCTGGTATCTACTCTAAAACAATCGATTCCGTTAATTAATACAATAAAAAAATAAAAAAAGGACAATTAAGTTGTAAAAGTATGCAATTACTATCCAATCAAATACGGCAATTTTACTACATATTATTAAAAATCGCATAGAATACAATTAGCAGCAATAAAAGACGGATTATGCAACAATAATCGCTAGTTGAATGCATTGAATAGAAGACGCATTGCATTTAATTAAGAAATAACACCGGCTTGATTTTTATTATTATTATTATTGCTATTCAACCTCATTGAAGTAAAATGCAATATTTGTTAATAAAATTCAATAACGCGGTAAAAGTAGTTCGTACGTAGCAGAAATATAGATACGAATAGATTGATATTGCACCTTGACCTAATTGTCACCTTCTCGTAGGCGCGTTTTACCAACGGTGGAACCTGGATATCTAAGACCATTGATACCTGACACTGCACCACAAACGCCCGATAAATGGGAGGACGTGATGGCTGACATCGAGCGTGTCATCATGCCTGGAGTAATATGATTGTGTTGAGCTCTTGTATTGCGCTCCAATGCTAATTGAATGATTTCTTTTTATTAGGTGACGCATTGGCATAGTCCACAGTTCCACGCATATTTTCCCACAGCGAACTCTTATCCGGCGATTGTTGCCGATATTCTGAGCGGAGCGATCGCATGCATTGGATTTTCTTGGGTAAGTAATAATGCGCTTTTCAATTTCTTTTCTCTTCCTTCAGCAGCGCGCTAACCGTCGTCGTCCTTTGAGATTCGCTCGAATGGAATTGAACGGAAATTGCGCCGCTTTTAACATAATCTATTGTCTTATATACTTCTAATTATTTTTATTTTGCGTTTTAAGTATGATTAAAAGTACCACTCGATTTAGAGGGGCAGGAATATTGGAACTTATGAAAAGAAAACGTCTTATGACATGTGATAAATAGTTTAACTTACACTTTGACATACTCTATTGCATGCAATACTTTTAACTATTTTTATTATGCTTTTAAAATTTGATTAAAAGTACTATTCCATTGATATTGGTAGCGATAATGAAACCAATGAAACAGATACTACACTTTTATGACATGTGACAGAATATTAAATCTATTATCGGTTATTTTGTTTGTAAAAAGCCACAAAATATAAATCAATTTAACTTTTACGAATAGAATGAACAGAAATGCGCCTCCTTCAACATAGTCTATTGTCTTATATAGTTTTAATTATTTTGATTTTGGGTTAAAATACATGTAGGATTAAAAGTAATATTCGATTAATATTGGTAGACAGAATGAAACGAAAACCGACGAATTATTAACTTAATTATCGGTTACACTTATATAAAAAGTCAAAATATAGAAATCATTTATAGATTTTTAATTATCAGTTTAACTTCTGATCACCTCGTTTAAATTTCTTACTTACAACTTCATTTAGTTCAATTTTGTTCAAAATAGAGAGTTTTAATTGTCTTTATTTGATAGATTGCAAGTCCTGCTTGACTTTTATGACATGTGACAAAATCTCAAATTAATTATAGGCTAGTTTTATTGCAAAAGTCACAAAAAATAAAAGTCATCTAAAGATACGTAACTAACAATTTAACTTTTTATCAATTGACACATATAGAAAATATTTCTTACTAACGACTTCGATTACTTCAATTTGGTGTAAAATGCACAGATGTTTTAATTGTCTCTATTTGGTAGATTGCAAGTCCTGCTTGCACGGAATTGGAAGTGGTGATGTTGGATTGGTTGGGAAAAATGATCGGATTGCCGTCCGAGTTTTTAGCGTGCTCAGGTGGAAAAGGCGGCGGTGTCATTCAAGGAACGGCTAGTGAGGCCACTTTGGTAGCACTTCTCGGCGCCAAGGCGCGTGCCGTTGCTAGAATCAGGGAGAAGCAACCCGATATCAAGGAATCCGATATCATTTCCAAATTAGTCGGATACTGTTCAAGTAAGTAAGCACAATTCCAATTTTGCAATTAATTGCAAAATATCTATATGCGCGTTTTGTAATCTTGTTACATATATTTTTTATAATTTTTAGGCCAAAGTCATTCATCTGTTGAAAGAGCGGGATTGTTAGGTGGCGTGCGCTTACATTCACTACCACCTGATGATAACAATAAGCTGCGTGGTGAAACGCTTGAGGCGGCTATAAAAGAGGACATTGACGCCGGCCTTATTCCATTTTTCGTACGTAACAACGATAGCCATTCTCTTGCAACTGTTATTACCTTGAATTTAATTTCTAGACTGTTGCCACATTGGGCACCACATCCTCTTGCACATTTGATAAACTAGACGAAATCGGTCCCGTGTGCAACGAATACAACGTGTGGCTGCACGTTGATGCCGCATATGCCGGCTCTGCATTCATCTGCCCCGAATTTAGATATCTCATGAAGGGAATGGAGCGCGTCGATTCATTCAATTTCAACCCCCACAAATGGATGCTGGTGAATTTTGATTGTTCAGCGATGTGGCTAAAAGATCCCTCATGGTTAGTGAACGCATTCAATGTGGATCCTTTGTACTTGAAACACGACCAGCAAGGTTCGGCGCCTGATTATCGCCACTGGCAAATTCCATTAGGTCGTCGCTTCCGCGCGCTAAAGTTATGGTTCGTTTTGCGTCTGTACGGCGTCGAGAATCTCCAAAAGTTTATTAGAAAACATGTCGCATTGGCACATCATTTCGAATCGTTAGTGCGCAGCGATAGTAGATTTGAAATCACCGAGGAGGTTATATTAGGCTTGGTGTGTTTCCGCTTGAAGGGCACAAATGAATTGAACGAAGCGCTTTTGAAGCGATTAAACGGGCGCGGTGTCATTCACTTAGTACCATCAAAGATTAAGGATACATACTTTTTGCGTTTAGCTATCTGCTCTAGATTTTCCGAGGCTGCCGATATCGATCTGTCATGGAAGGAGGTACGCGAAACTGCCGACGAAGTACTCGCGCAACATTTGAACAATGGTCATCACTAAATCATAATATTGTTAATGTTTATTTATATATATATATAGATGTTTATAATTTATTTATAGTATGTATTAAAATGTATATGTTGTTGATGTATTAAAAACTATAATAAGTAAGTATTAGGTCTACCGGAAAGTTCTGTCCGCATGAGAAATAAAACAATGGTAATAAATCAGTTAATACCAATTTTTTAAACAAAAATTTGTAACTATCTATTGCATCCTTACAGTACATCATTGCGCAGCATTTTTTTTAAATTGCAAACTTTTATTTAAACAGTATTTAACTTAAAGGTGCGGGATTATGCCTCCGTCTATCTAAAGACTAACTTAACATACATCGAGTTACTTCTAGGTACATCACATCTACGACGAGGAAATTGTTTACTATTAGCTTCGCATACATAGTACACTACTAAGCCCCATCGCGCCGTCAACGCTAGTAAACATGATGAGGAAAAATGTGCTTCTCAATAAGTGTAACCGTAGAAAAGCATATCAATCCGCATAAAAAGAGAAAAAAATATTTTTGTTGCATACTATAAACTGAGAGAACTTTCCGGTCGAGCTGATATTATATTGTATGCAAGCGCGCACTCAGGGGGCAGGCTCGCAGGCTTCGACTTCCCTCTTAAGATTGTTATAATGATACAAGACATACATAGGTTGATAAATATTTATTTTTTTGCATTTTTTTCGTGTATTTTTCCAAATTTATATACTGTTTTATATTGTATTTCGCTACTGTTTCTCAAGAATTGTAGTCCGCGTTGCAATTACATTTGCGCTAAAGCGGCTAAAGGTGCAGCTGTGACGTCACAGGTAGACCTTAATGATCCTTAAACACGATGTCACCCGAAGCGGCGCTCGACTAAAACTCTGTTTCAATTGATGATAGGGTCTTGCTGTGACGTCATTTTTAAGAATATTAAATGAGCCACGCACCAGCGCATCTATAATTCATGACTTTCTAATTTTTTGCTGCTTTTGCCGCTTTTTCTATGTTTTTTGTGCTTTTTGCTGTTTTTCTTTTTTCTAAGAAACAGCAAAAATACGAAAAATGCTAAAAAGAACAAAAAAGCAGCAATAAAAAAGTTGGGAAACACGAAAACTTATCATGTTTATTTATTTTCTTTACCATCGATTATATAATTGATCGACGAGCCATCTTAACGCCAAATTTCTGGGTGCGCGCCTGATTGTATGTAAGCAGAATAAAAATACCAGCAAGTTACTTATGGTTTTTTATTTGTATGTAGAGAATGGAATAAGTTCATAAGTTTAAACTGTGGAGGTTTCGCAAAAGATTTTTTCTAGGTATATAATAAAATAATAAGTTGTAGTAAATGGTGACAGTCATTTACAATTTTTTAATTTTCAAATATTCAAATATTTAAATCAAACATTCTATGATACTTTTTATTACTTTTATAACGTCACCAAATAAGAAGTTACAATCACTGACAAACAAAACGTATTTATGTTAATATATTTAATAAAAGTTCGATTTTTGATTGATTAGATTAGATTTTAGTTAAAAAAATTAAATTGATATAATATAGATTCCTTCTCTCATAATGTAAGTAAAATAATTTTGATTTCATATATATGCATGGCTTTTTGTGTTGAATGAATTGTCAAAAACTATGCATAAATGCACATCATATTAATTCTTCGGCGGTGGTCCACCATGTTTTCGTGTTAATTGAATAATACGTTCAGCCTCACGAATTCCACTCAATCTTGCACCATGTACTGTTGAAAAGTGGCCGGCACAGGTCGCTTCGCCGGCAAACAATAGGATTGGCGGTACTGGTTCGCAAGGTCCAGGCAATGGACATGACAGATCGCATTGATGTCCGACAGTCGAATTTAAACCTAAGTAGCTGTAGGCGCCACAAAAGTACGGATCGTTTGACCACTTCGAGCGCAATATCGACGTGGGGAATGGCAGCGATGCGTCGCCAGTGAATTGGCGCAAAACGCGCGTTATACCCTCCGCCACTTCCTCATCACTGGCGCGTTCCATCTCAGACGCTTCCGGACCAGAAATATATGCTACAAGCACATGCTTACTTCCCTCCACTTCTTCAACGCCACTCAAGCCACGCGTCCAATCGCATCGATTGTTCAATTCATCCGGCGACCATGCAAAACGTATGCCACCTTCATGCCAGACCCAGAACGGACGCGAATAGTCTAAAAACACTTTGTTGACTTGACCATAACCTAAATTGTTGATAGCTTCGAGCTTATCAGGCGACAAAGTCGGACAGAATAATTTATCAGCGTGATTTTTTAAAACTCCCAACGAAACAGTAACAATTACATAATCGGCACAATACTCTTCACCATCGCAACACACAACAACAGCACGTGCCGTTCCAGGTGCTGATTGAACCGCGCCCCATTTGATCGTCGAAACGGGCTTCGCGTACTTTAAACTGCATTCGGGCAGATCGCGCAATAAAGGTGCCAACACGCCGACAAAGCCCAGCGGCACCTTAACATCGCCGCCTGGTATGCGAATGTAGCTGCCGAAATTATCCGCGCTGATCAGATTCAAATCATCGCCGCAACGTGCGCGCAAATTGTTCGTCAAACCATAGAGAACGCGCGACGCGTCGTAACGTTGATCTTCGGGAAAGTTGAAAAGCTCTTGCTGGATTCTTAAGCTAAAGAAGTTCATTAGCGAACCGTGTTCCTTGCCGCAACCCATGCTAAAGAGCATTTCAGCCTCCGCGCGAATTTGTTTATAGGTATGATAGGCGGTGATGCCCACCGGATAATCAACAGCTCTGCCATCGCTCGTGCAGTATAAGCCACGCGTTGGATCAGGCCGAACCGTTGGCGGTATCAGTAGACCTTCTTGACATGCCAGGTTGTAGATGGGATTGGCGGAACAACCTCCCTCTATGTATTGCGCACCCATTTCAGCGATAACGTCACCCAACCAACATGAATGGATTCTTCCTCCAGGTCTGTAAATGCACAATAACTTACTGCTAGTAGAAAGTAGGTGGCGTGATAGTGTACTACGTACCGATCGGTAGCTTCCAAAATAGTGAAATTACTTATTCCACATTGATGAAGTCGTTGCGCAGCTGACAATCCAGCGATTCCAGCACCCACAATAACAACTGCTGGTTCCGGTTTGCATGGATCAACCATTGAGTCCGATATTGTGCATGCTTCCAGCGTTGGGGGAGTACATCCACCAGAACCAAGACATGATGAGGTTTTTTTAAATGATTTCATACATGTTGTAGTAAAATTTTTACTAAACACACGGGAAAGGAAAAATTCTCAATTTATTTCATGATAATTTATTAGACTAAGTGAACTGTTACCTGCAACATTTCTTGATTAATGAGGCTACTTGAATACCTCTTCCAAACACCATTTTCTCATTTTTTTGTATTAAAAAAACTTAAAATTTACTGTACATTTTATGAATAATTTTGACTGCAAAAATTTATGTCACAATAATTATTTCAGGAATTTGTTAAAAGGAAAGGCCTACTTTTCAATTTTAAAGTTTAATCAAACAACAAAATTAACAATTAAATTACTATGTAATATGAAAACACCCTTAATACTATAAATACGTAGTGATTAAATTTCTTTACTCTCAAACTTTATGTGATTGTCGACGGTAATATCGAATTTGCCCTCTTTCAGATTCATCTCGAAGCCGTTGAATTCCTCAATTCTATATTTATTATAGTTGAATAAAATCTCATCGGCAAGTCGTTTGATTTCATCCCAAGCGAGCTCCAAATCCTCCTCGCAGGTTTCGTTACTATTAATCGACACTCTTATAACCGATTGCTTTTTGTACGTGTAGCCAATCACATAAATCTTTTTACGTTCCATTAGTTTCTCCAACAATCGTTCGGTGAGAATATTATCGCCTTTTAATCGGAAACAAGTCAGTGCCAACGCTTGACCGCACACTTCAAAGCGACCATCTTGCGTGACGAGCGACGCAAAGTACTTGGCCATCGACACCTGTCGTCGAATGTGATTTTGCACACCCTCAACGCCGTAGGTGCGTAGCACAAACCATATCTTCAAGGCACGCATACGACGGCCGAGCGGAATCTGCCAATGAAGATATTCCGGCGCGGTGTGATGGTTTGATTGCAAATACGGTCGTTCCACCGTGAATGCGTTCATTAGATGCTGCGAGTTCTTCACCCATAAAACCGAGCAGTCGAAGTTTACGAGCATAAACTTGTGCGGATTGAAGTTGAACGATTCGGCGTACTCGATGCCGGCTTTGAGATGGCGAAATTCGGGACAGGCGAATGCGGCGCCCGCATATGCTGCATCCACATGCATCCATATATCATACTGCTGGCAAATTGGACCTAATTGTTGCAGATCGTCAAAGGCACAAGTACCTGTTGTGCCTAGCGTCGCGACAATGTAGCAGGGAAATAAGCCGTTCTTAACGTCGTCCTGAATCGCATTCAATAGCTGAATGTGATCGAGCCGGCCCTCGTCGTCCGTTTCTAATAGATGCATTGTGAGTGAACCTAACAAACCCGCTTTTTCAATGGACGAATTCGATTGATTTGAGCTGTAGCCCCGTAGACGTCCTTTAATCTCTGACTCGGATAATGCCGGATGTAATTTCTTGATTCGACGAACGGTGCGTTCTTTTGCTGCTAATAGACAGACCAGCGTTGCCTCGCTTGCTGTACCCTTTAATAAAAACGCACATTTTCAATGTTAAAAAGGGTTGAATTCTAATAAAGGACGGAAAAAGAATGAATGCTAAAAGTCACTACAAAAGGAAGTGAATGTTATTCGATTGAGGGTTTTTCAGACAGCTTGGTGATTAATTACGCCGATTCACTGATTAATTTCGCTCATATAGTTATAAATCATCAAACAAATTTCCTACTCCTACTTCATTTATGACAAATAATCGTTGCTTTGCATCGTAAATGAGTTGAAACTAAACATTATTTTAGAAATAATTAAAAAAATACATTTTTTAACAAATTCTATGGCATTTGCTGGGCTCACTTGGTATACAATGATAATATTGTCCTTTCTTGGAAAATTCTTGATTTGTAGTACAGATTTTATAAATAATCCATCATCAGAAAATACTATATAGTATTACAGGGCAACCTCGAGATACAAGTTTATCGTTGCATAAAAGACCTCGTAACTTAATCACGCTCGTCTCTTAAGGTTCCAATGCATTACAGTATATATTGGATTAAAATAAAAATGATCTATAAATAATATTTAACGTACAATTTATAAAGTTTGTGCTACCAATCAAGAGTTCACCAAGAAAAAATAATAGAAGTGAACTAAATAAAACTAAATTTTGATATTAATCTAAGAAATCTGTGTAAAAAATTCTATCGTTTCCATTTGATTATTCATTAAATGTTTGCCCTGTTTCAATACCTTTTAATTTTAGATTTGATTGCAAATATACATAATTTAATAAAATACTGTAAACCTTAAGAATTCTACATTATTTATTTGCTTAGATCATTAATTTGGTTTGCCAAGAAATAGCACACAACCATTTTCATTAAACATTCTTTTGGTATTGTTGTAAAACTGGTAATAGTTTCCNAATAACTCCCCCTCCAGGCCCGACCGAGCAATTCAAGAACTCCGGTGGCAGATCTAACATTTTTCCCAGCCAGTCCATCATCACCACTTCCAGTTCGGTAATAGCTGGTCCAGTAATCTACAATATTAAATAATTTATGAAGGGATATTGCATAAATTGTATATGTATTTGTTTGAAATCGTTGAAATTCCAGCATTAATCATCTTACAGTATACATTATTGGTCGGCGCACGAGAAAGTGGACTGATAAGTGAAATACATGGAAAACGAGTCTTTTTTTGTGGATCGTAATTATCACATTTCAATATATGCCACTTCAGACTAGTTTTCTTTAAAAAGTGTTTTTAACTTTTTATAATAATAATGTACAGTCAAATCCCGCATAACGAACATAAATTTTAGTCGTTAAAGTGCAGCAAATATTTTTTGTCTGATTTTTAATAGAATATGCTTTCATATTTCAGAAAAATGTTCTTTGTTTAATTATTGATGAAAATGTAACAGCATTATCAATCGTTAAATATATTTATAACGCGAATAGTTAGTTGTTTACTAGAATAATATTACTATTCAATATTCTAACAAGTAATATTCCATTCTTGGGGCTATTAAATAATTTATACCTGTTTCTAATGGAATATATGACTATAGTTTAGAAAAATGTGCATAAAAATGCTGTTAAATAGATATCTTAATTAATTAATTAATGAAAATGTATCAGCATTATCTATCATTAAAAAATTTTAATGCAAATATGCAATTTTTCATTATTTTAACAAGTTTTTTTCTATTTTTGAGGCTAAAGATGTTGTTAAATGTCTTAACAATATCAGGCTTTTTGTAAATTACTATTAAAATCTCAATTTCAATTATATAAAATAATTTTACTGAAACTGTATTTATTTTTCAGAACTCGTTATCTGAGTCACCACTCGCTATGGGGATTAATTTGTTTAACGTATCTTTCCTTATGCAAGACGTTCGTTATACGGATTTGAGTGAACTTATTTTTGAGCATCAATTTATATTCTACTTAATTTTATTTTATTTCATGTCAATAATAAAAAACAATTAGAAATTGTTGAAGTGAACTATAACTCAAACCAGCTGGTTAATTTAAAATTAATGCTAAAATGTTTTAAAATTGACAAATTTTATATGAGTTTCTTACCCAGTTGATACCACAAACACCCAAACCAGCACTCATTAAATCACCAACGACGGAAGGAAATGAATACGACGCTGGATAGTAAGCGTAGAAATTCGGCGATTGCCAATGTGTTAATCCGGGCAAGATTATATCGTTCATGTCTTTTAGCAAATTCATCCAGGAGTCACCGTGCTGTGGCGCTTCCGGTGGAATAAAGTTGCGTATAAATCCCGGTTGCACATCAGGTAACACTTGTCTATGGAAAAATTGATAATTATTTAAAAAACATAGATAGAAAAGCAAATTAGTTTACCTGTCACGTAGCGTCTCATAGTAATCAGCAATGTAATCGATGGCCGCTTTGGCAAACTCCCGAAATTCGTTAACGTCCATCTGCGTATAGATCAATGTGAAAACTGACACGATTTTTTTATGATTTTTCAGATTAATAATACCGGTTCTGTACCACTTCTTTAAATACTTTCCTCTCTTCCCATCGCAGACTTTACGGAAGCTGAGTGCGCTACGTGATTAACTGCGGTGACTTATTTGTGTACCTACTGTCGTTTTTTATACATATACAACATAATATTTATATTGCATTTTGTAATTTTCGTTCGTTCGATGTTTATACTTTCCAAATTTATTTTTCCTGTTGCTATATTAACCCAGTTCTGCCATTTAGTACTACTTAACGATTATGCAAAGGGAGGATTTATAAAAATCGTACATATATTGTGTAACTGCACTAAATGTTAATGCATTTCATAAACTTAATCGTTTTTCCTAATAAATTTCAAAGTAATATAGGTAATAAATGGCTGCTAAATTATACAATAAAAAACAATTAGTAATTATACTTAAATAATTGTACTTAACTAATTTTTTTTCTTACTTTAATTAAGCAGAGAAAGTTGCAAGAAGTACTTAAGTAGTTAATTGAATACTGTTTCTGATAAATAAAACAAAATAATGACATGATTAGCTATTTAGTGATATTGAAAATTAAAAATTATTTAAGTACGTAATTAAAAATATCTGTACATGTTTTATATGTTATTTAATTAGAAAGAAAAATATATAGCAACTTGAAGAACAATGTTTTCACTCTTCTTTTAGGTATAATCTCTTCCATTTTATTTTCATTATCAAGAATGTCAAGTCAAATATTCGATTTTTTTCGTATTTTACGTTTTTTCGTTATTTTTGCGTTATTTCGTTTCTTTTCACCCGCTTTCACTTCTTTGTGCCTTTTTGTTATTACCTATTTCGCGCCTTTTACGTTTTACTCTATTCATTTTTAGTTTTTTAGGTTTTTTCATTATTTTTGCGTTATTCGATTTCTTTTCACCCCGTTTTTATTGGGTTTGATGCAATTTTGTATAGAGGGGAAAACGTGGGAAGAACAAAAACGCAAACATTCTCCAAAAGACAAAAAAGTGGAAAATAGTTGTGAAAAGAACGCAAAAGATTTGGAGAAACAGTAACACCATGAAATAAAATTCAATACTTAAAACACAAAAATGTGAGAGCAATTGCGAATAAACGAAAACAAATTTAAAATGATGATTGGGCTTAAAACTTTTCAGACTACCTGCATATAAAAATGTTGAAATAATGCCTGAAATATAATATAATAAGATATATTGATAAAACAGCAATTTTATT
>JARJDW010015022.1:0-10898 GCA_030264715.1 Adinopsis sp. GC000173 | reverse complement strand
TATAATTTTGGATAAAACTAACAGCAGCAGCGCGCTGTTTTGTCTGTCACGTGTGAACCTGTCCAGGCTGGTGCTGGTAGCCAGCCGCTGGTGTTCCTAACAGCAAGCAGCCGCTAGCGGCTAGTAAACCAGCGTCGTGTGACCGAGGCTTAAGTAAAAATGACTATTAATATAGTATTAATTTAACGTGATTAAAATTGCCTATATTATTTGAATTTATTTTAATGATAAAAACTATAGACTAGTACATAAATTCAACTATTGTTTTTGGAAAAACAAAATTTTCTTAATATCGCAAGCCTAACATCTGCCTACTCTTTAATTTTATCCAAAAGTATACATACTAGTAATAAAGTAAAACCAATTTTCAATTTTATTAGCCCAGGTAAACCGCACATCAATTATATTTTTTTATAACTTGTAAGCATTGTAATAAACTACTGTAACAATTTTCACTTTAAAACATTTATTAGTTTTTGTTTTACGGCTAATGTTATACGACGCTAAAAGTGCATGCGGCAATTATTAAAATATTGAGCAAAAAAGTTGTATTAAATTTTGTTTCAAGAATGAAATTTTGGATGTAGAAATATTTGGAATCCTGAAAAAAAGCTTCTGGGACCATGTTTTGTCAGAAAGCAATGCTTACAAGTCGCAGAATCGTCGAAAAGGCTTTGAAGACGAAGAACGATTCGAACGAGCATCAACCCTTACCGAAGTCAAGAAAACCAAAGAAATTATGCTTGGCTTTCTAAATATGTCTGTTTGGAACTTGTTGGTATGTCGAAAGACTTTGCCAATATCATTTTAGAAGATATTTTGGCCTAAAACCTGAAAATTATTGACTAATGCCATAACGTTGACAATGCACTTCTCACAATCCACAACTACCGAATTTGTCTTATTTAGTACCGTACTACTTATGACTATCCTAGAATCTTAAAAGACCATTGTAGAAAAACTGTTTTGGGACGATAGAAGAGATGAAGCATAATCGCTGCATGTATTTTTAGCGCCGTATAATATTCGACGTAAAATAAAAACTAATAAATGTTTAAACTTAAAAATTATTACAGACGTTTATTACAATGCAAAGTAAGAATTTTTTTTAAAGATTTGACTGTGCTACATTTTGGACACAGTAGTAAGTATTCTAAACAATTTTTAAATCGTATTGATAAAAGTCGAATAATTGAAGCTGCTGCTATTGTTAGTACTCTCGACTATACATAATAAAAATATAGTAGATTTTAATTATTTAATAGAAATGCACAAGTTTATTAAAAATAACAATGTAATATCACAACCAAGTAAGTAAAACTAGTCCAACATTCATAATTTTGCTCTATAATATAAATATATGGTTTCGTAGCCTGTAATCCAATATTTGTTATACTGTAATAAGCTCTTTATAATGGTGGTTTTTGCAGAAATAATTTTATTTAAAATGGTAAATAATTAATCAAGTTGAAAATTGTTGTTACAAAGTAAACTTACCGTACAAGTTTGTATTTATTGGATAATTAAAGACGTAAAAAAAGACTGTACCTTAATATACCATGTTTTATAGTTTGTTGAAAAAATGTAGTAGAAATAAAATTTATGTATCAAATTGTAAGCTGAAATCTTCTTTTATTAGTTTTGTTGCCAGTTATAATATTGTTTTATGTCTTCTTGGAGAAAATATAAAAATCCTAACCTATAAGACATATTTCATTATTATTGCAATTGAAATACAGTTTAAATTCAATTATAAAAATGAAAACATTCTTTGTTATCCTTTAAAAGGCGTAATTTTCTGCAGTCCGCTTTATTTACATTGTTTTAAAATTTCAATGCAATATTAACTAAATTAGGTACATAAGTATATTCAATGAAATTATTATATAGGTATATAAAACATGCTTGATTTTTGTCGTTATTAAATTTATAATTTAACCAAGCATTAAAAGTTACATCATTCGTCTACTTGTACAAAAAATAATAAGTTGCTTGTAATGTCTATTTAATTTGTCTTCATTGATTTCAGCAAACAGCATTTTTAAATCTAAAAAAATAATATTGCGTACAAACATACCTTAGCGTAAATTGTTCGTCCTGGATATCAAAGATTCGATTTATAAAATCCATATTCTCTGTCCTACACATCTATCTATTTCGCCTGGTTTCTATTTGAACTGTTGTATAAGCGTTTTTGCACAACTGAAACAAGATTAAGACTAAAACTTAGTTAAACTCAATATCAAATCACCTGAATTTTCAAGGTTACACAAAAGTTATTGACTTTTTTTTACATTATATAATATAAAACGTAGCATGGAAAACTAATGCTTTAAGTAAAGTATAAAGCTGCTTAAAAAATTAAATCCCATAATTTTTTTTCAATTAGCAGGAAAAACAATAAGCCGCTTTCAGTTTTTATATTTTACATTCTGAGAAAACTATTAATATATTATAAAAAATATTATAATAGATATAACTTAACATTTACAAAATATATTATTTAATAAATAAATTTATAACTAATTAAATTGCATTCTTACGTAATTAATATTAACCTCACAATTTTGTTTAAGTGTGTTGGAATGTGCGTTGTAATAACGCAAGACAAATTGATCTGTTGTGTTTTTCAACATGATGCTTTGTGAATTAGAAGAAAATACAGAAATAAGTGTTTGATTTAGAATGTTTCCATTATTTCTATTTCATCTTGCAAATAGTTGTATCATTATTATTATTATGAGTATTATCTATGATGAGGGACCTGGATGAATTAAATTGTACATTTTGATTTTGACATAAATTTGGATTGATGTGGTCTTCTTGAAACATTTACAAAATATAATGTTTAAACTCTTATATATTTTAGTAAATAAATTTATAACAGATTTGATTGCATTCCTTTCGTAATTTATATTAACCTCATTATTTTGTTTAAGTGTAGTGGAATGTGCGTTGTAATAATGCTATAAACAAATTGATCTGTACGTTGTGTTTTTCAACATGAGGCTTTGATAACCGTCGTAAATTAGAAAGAAATGCAGATATAAGTGTTTGATTTAGAATCTTTCCATCATTTCTATTTCATTTTGCAAATAGTTGTATGATTATTATTATTAGGAGCGATATGGATGAATTAAATTGTGCATTCAGATTGTGACATAAATTTGGATTGATGTGGTATTCTTCAACAAATTATTAATATTATTAAATATGATTTAAATACCAACATTTACAAAATATAATTTTTAACAGATTTGATTGCATTCTTTTCTAATTAATTAACATCATTATTTTGTTTAAGTTTAGTGGAATGTGCGTTGTAATAACGCTAGACAAATTGATCTGCACGTTGTGTTTTTCAACATGATGCTTTCATAAGCTGCGCCAAAGAGAAAAATAAAATGCAGAACTAAGTGCTTGATTTACAATGTTTCTATTATTTCTATTTTATTTTATTAATACATGTATTATGATTATTATCTATTATGGGCGCCGTGGATGAATTAAATTGTGCATTCAGATTGTGACATAAGTTTGGATTGATGTGGTATTTTTCAATAAATTATTAATATTATTTATCACAATTTTGTTTAAGTGCAATAGAATGTGAATTGCACGTTGTGCTTTTCAAAATGATGCTTTTATAAGCTTCGTCAATTAGAAAGAACTGCAAGAGTAAATGCTCGATTTACAATATTTGTATTAATTCTATTGTTTCTATTTCATTTTGCACATCCTTGTATGATGATGATTATTATTATTATTATTATTATTATCAATTATGGACGACATGGATGAATTAAATTGTGCATTCCGATTGTGACATAAGTTTGGATTGATGTGGTCTTCTTCAAGAACAATAACCCTCTAACCAATTGTGTGAGTGGATGAATTAATGCATTGCAACTCCAAAAGGCTATTATGTATTATTAAATCTAAATATGTTGGACTAATGTCATGTAGAGGAACATGTACATACGAATATGTAATAGTGAATGTTATATAATAAAACTCATTTTCAGCAGAATGATATTTGAAGAGTTTCAATAATAGACGTATTATGCGAGCAGGCAAGCATCACCGGAATAGTAATGTTTTTAGAATGTTTAGTGGAATGATAACAGACTTTTTTCATGAAATACTCCAATAACAATGTCATTGGTATTGGCAAAATGGAATTTATGATTTTATACCTATATTAATAGCATAAAAATATGAGCAAATAAAGTAATAGTGTTTCAGTTGTAAATAACGATCAGCTTCTTGAAGTATAATATTTATTTTGAAAAAGTATTTTATTTTGATCATTACTGTAATTGAGTGCAGTATTTCATATCTTCCAGGTTCGAATCAATAATAAATAGATTCTGTTGAGCAATTTTTGTATTATTTACAAGTTTGATAGGTATTTCAAGTTTTTATAAGTAGTTTGTTGTATTTTTTAAATAAAAATAATTATCTACTATATATTTCGTATATTTAGGTTCGAGTCAAAATTTTTGTATTACACACAGGTACAAGTTTGTTTGTTGATGCATTTATAAGCAATTTGTTGTACTTTTTAAAACAAATATAACTAGTCATCGCTTTATAATTTTATGATTTGGGGATTCTTATTAAAAATATATATTTGACAATTTTTAGGTTTAGCTTTGAATCAACAATAAATTGATTGTGTTGAGCAATTTTTGTATTCATTATTTACAAGTTTAATTTTTGATGTCTTTAAAAGTAGTTTGTTGTATATTTTAAATTAAAATAATAACTATTTCATATATTGCAGCTTCAAATCAAAATTAAGTAGATAGTGTAAACTATTTTTGGTGTTATTTACATTTGCAGGTTTATTTTTTATCTTTTTAAAAGTAGTTTGTTGTACTATTTAAAACAAAACTAATTAGTAGTAATTTTATAATTTTATCTTTTGGAAATACATGTTAATAATAGTAATTTTACAATTATTATATTTATTAAATAAATATTAGGATATGATTTTGCATAACCTTTGGATCAAGGTTGTTTTAATACTCTGTGCGAGGGTGTTCTCAAACTGTGTTTCGCGAAATATTCCAAGAGAATTCGCGAACGAAAAAAGGATTTTGAAAATAAAAGATAAAAGGGTAAAATTCGTAATAAAATAAATATAATATGCTTGATGCAACTACAATAAAATAAATAAATCTGAATTTACTACTGCTTTTAGAGGATTGATGTTTTAATATGATGTAGAATGAAAAATACAAGTTTATACCATTTTTCAGAATATTATATGTGATTTTATGTCATTGTTTGTACATTGCTATTTTTAAATATTGAAAATGTCATCTGCAAGATTGTAGTTTTGCTGGCGAAAGTATTAGATATGCGACGGCCATTTAATATGAGTCATTCTCAATTCCTAGTCCCCGCCGATTTAGTGGATGCCATTGAATTGATTGTGAAGTAAATGCATTTGACGTTATTCGATATGAAAGTTTTGTCATTCCAATCACTTGAGTGTCGTGCAGTGGATATTGAATTAGATTATTCAGTGCAGTGTTTAGGTTCATTCAAACTCATGTAAACAATGTAGAAATCACTGTATACCTAGCGCTACGAATATTCATCATGGAAATATTTAGCAGTTTTGGTAGTCTCAAAATTACGCCTTGCAGAGCAATGTCCTAAAGGCAAAGCCACAACAACAAAATTAGATTCTACTTAACCGTCACATTGGTGTATTTTAATGAATATGTTGCCGCTATCGATCAATTTCTCAGCACTTTGGACTTATATTGAGCAGCCCTTACATGCCGGCAAGCTTCTATTTAGCATTTCTCAAAGTTTGTAGGTCAGCATATCAGCATTGGCGATGAAGTGTAGCCAGACGTGATGTCTCTGTCATAGTTACAATTCTTGAAAATCTGCCTACGCATTGCTTATGAGCTCTGAGAAGCTTAACAATATTCATATTAAAATGCCAATTTTGGTATGTTTTGTTATATTGTCAAACATTGAAATAATTCATAGATGTTCAGCGAAATTTTTTAATATTGTTAAATATTTGAAAGGGACGATGTTTTGCAGTATCTAGGTTTCCATTTAATCATTACTTTAAATACTAAGAACAGGATTATACGTGCCAGATGATGTAGAGTGAAATGTGATTATTGAAAAAATGCCTACGCATTATTTAAAAGCTCTGAGCAGATTCATAATGTTGACTATAGTTTATTAGTGGAATCATATTGAAATATCAATTTTGGTATGAAACATTAGTACGATCCAAAGATATTTAGTCATTTTTTTCAAATTTACTTTACTTTAAATATTAATAAAACGGTTATGGTATTAAGATAAATTTAGTATTACTATTAGTAAGAAATTTTCGAATAAAACAACAAGCTAATAAACTTTTCCCTAAACTAGGTGCAGCGTAAATAGTTAGAACGTAAGTATAGGAGCTTAGCCTCTCGCTGCATTATACGCAGTGATGCGAAAGCAAATACTTTATGGTACATAAATGTAAATATTGTAAGCTTACAAGTTAATAAAAAAAAGATTATGAGTGATAGATGATATGTAGCCTAACGCTGTGTCTGTCATAGTTATAATTTTTGAAAAGTTGCCTACGTATTACGTAAAAGCCCTGAGAAGTTTAATAACATTAACGATAGTTTATAAGTCGATCCATATTAATATATCAAATTTGGAATGTTTTGTTACACCGTTTTTATGATCCCTTTTCATTTAAAATAAGGATTATATGTGCCAGATGCAGAGTGGCCAAACGTGATGTCTTTGTCATAGTTGCAATTCTTGAAAATCTGCCTACGCATTGCTTTAAAGCTCTGAGCAGCTTAACAATACATTAACGATAGTTAATAATGAATTCAGATGAAAATACAAACTTTAGTACTTTTTGTAATATTACGAAACATTATAGTACAATTCATAGATCGTCAGTGTATTTTTTTTTCAATATTTCTATAGATTTGAAAGCAACGTTTTTTACAGTACTTTTCCATTTGAACATTAGTTTAAATATTAATAAAACGATTATGTGTGTCATCAAATGATTAAAACCGCAACATTGAACGCAAATAGAGTGCTATGGCACAATATAGCAAATAGCACACTGAAAATATTAAGCGATGTTTAATAGGCTGAGTTGCTTACTTTTTTTCACCTTCAGCGATTTAATAAGGTAATATTAGGTCTATCAAAAAGTTTTGTCCGTTCAAAAAATAAAACAAGTGTAATAAATAAAAAAATAGTACTATATGTTGAATTTTTACTGTATATTACTGTGTACCATTTATTTTTAGTTACAAACTTTTATTTAAACAAAATCTAATTTAAATACATAATAAATTAAACTTTATGCCTTATGCCCTTAAAGTGCATAGTTGTCAAGTGTATTTTAAACATGTAAATTAGCTTACAAAAGTAAAAGAATTATAAAAGCGATATTTAAAAATTGTAATTATGCTTTGCAAAAGGTCTTAGATAAGAATAAAAACTATAGTACAAATTAAAAAAGAGAAAAAAACAAAAAGACTGAACTTTCGTGTAGATCTGTAAATCTGATATTTATACTAATCATTCGTTCACTTCCGATAAGTAGCATACACTTTAATGATTTTTTATAACTTCATAAGAATATTAAATGCAATATAATATAAATAGAACGTTTGAGTGAAATTATTCGAATGAAATTGTTTTTATAGCTCGACTTTAAGCAAAAAAATGATTAAATATCCGAAAGGAGTAAACATTTCATAAACATAAAATACTTAAAATAGAATATGTTTAACGGCACATATTTGTTGTTTTTTAATCTTCCAATTTTATCTCATTTCTTTGTAATTCTTGTTATATATTTACTTTTAATGCTCTTAAAATGAGAACATTGAAAATATTTCAAAGAAATGTTTAAAACTGTTGTTTAGAGTCTGTTGGAATGTTTATCTTAAATTTTTCAATAGTCGCCTAAGGAATCTCAAATTAAGGAAAATAAAAAGGTTACAATTTTGCTACAGAGGTAAGTACAGGATGGGCCAATTGAACGTTATTAAAAATTATTATTTTAGCAGTTTGGAAAATTTATAGTACACCAAATAATGCAGAAAGCTAGAATTATTGATTTTTATTAATTATTATGAATGAGGAAACACACTTCCATTTAAATTGACCAGTAAGAAAATAAAGTTGTTGAATTTTGAATACTGGGAATCAAAGAGCATGCATTAGTGTCATTAACTTTTTTTAATGCCCTATTTGGCGCGAAATTTTAGCTGATAGAGCCATCGGCTTGCAGTTTCTAAAAAATAATGGTGAAGGTTTACAATAATCATAACATATGGTTTCAACAGGAAGTAGCCACAACTCACACCATGAATTTTTCAATATTGCCGCTCTTAGCTAAAAGACACTATCTCCAGTTGTTCGTAGATTTTAGTTAAGTAATGAATTAGGCTTGTTATAAGATTGCTCATTATCTTACAATATTAGAAAGCTCTAAAGTCGCTGCAAAATAATATATTATACAAATTTTGCAGTGTGTATATTTGTCCTAATTGAAAGCTTGAACTTAAGTTATCTGGGAGGAGACACTGCATTTTAAGTTAGTACGCCAGAATAATTCTCTTAATTTCAATCATGCAGTAATGCCTTTAGTCGTCTTTTATAAAATTCCGAAATTATATAAATGAAATAGATTTAAATCCATAGTTTGAAAAAAAAAGATTCATACACAAATTGCGTAATGAATACTGAATGTTTTAAAAAGTGCAATTGAAGAGAGTCATATTTAACATAAAAACGTGGAAGTACTTTTATTAAATACTATCTACTAATATTTTTTCATTCAAAATGTAAAACGCAAAAGCTTTATACCTTTTAAATTGTGCAACCCATGTTAGCTCTCCCTCTGCATATTAAAAATTGCGAAAACATTAGAGCCAAAAGTCATATGCGGCATAACTGCCTTTTAATTTGTTCAAACCCTTTACCGTTACTTACATCAAACATAAAAACCGGGTAACTTTTGGAACCAGTTACCTATTAACAAATATTATGGCACAGTTAAACGGTAGCGATAATAATGTTAAAGCGGTCATAGCTAATAATTATTATATTAACCGATATGTAGTTGGGATGACTATAGCAAAATAAAAGAGACGAAATGGCTCATTTGGAGGCCACCATCTGTGTAAGAATGTTCTTTAGGCAGTTAATTAGTTGACTTTTAGCCCTACGCCTACAATTGCCATTGTGTGCCGGTTTGTGTGCACAAAGAGCATGTTTTGTAAGTACAATTTGTATATTTATGTTATAAATGTAAATAGAAGTAATGGAAATGAGTAAAATGGCAATTAGACGACTACAACGCATACATGTTATTCATTTTAAATGATAAATAGTCCTAGCGTGCGATAAATACAACACTACATACAAATTATGCCTGTATTTTTTCGATTTTTTTTGGCGTGTTTGTTGTTGTTTTTTTATATAAGATATGAATTATGAATATAGTTGTTACTATTAGCAGCCGTGTGTATTTAGTATTCCGTTTTGTAAAATGAAATATTCGTTACATAATTATAAAATAAATTTAGCATAAAACAGCGGCAATTTACTTTACTTGTTTTAAATTTTATTGACGGTTAATTATGATAATTAATTCTTATCATACAAACAATATGCAATAATATTTTTTTCATGGTATTTATTTAAATGTAATGACTTAACATTTAGTTATTGTTTTAGTTTATTACTTTATTTATGGGATCATTAATAGTGAAAAACAAGACTTTTTCTCATATTTATTTGTATAAAAAGAAATGAATGACTACTGGTTGCTAATTGGCTAGTTAAGGTATTAATAATTTCTTTTATATATAAAAACTAACGTTTCTACCATCTTCGGAGTGAGCATATGAGAGATTTTTTAAACGATGTGACTAAAACGCAAAAAAGACCGATATTTGCCGGATGCACCTTTAGAATCCGGATATTGTTTTGCACAAATAACTGTTTTTTGTATAAAGATTCAAACAAATGCTATTATATTTCAATTAATAGGTCTTTGCTGAGAACTTTCATGCCATATCGCACTCATTTGACCCCTATGATTTCCTTGTTCCTCATCCCAAAGCGCGAGCATGCTATTTAGATGTGATTAACTGATGAATGTTGATATGTTTTTTGGAGGATTTTAGATAGTTTTGACCTAAATCTATATGTGAACGTTTTTAGAAACAAACCAACAAGTCTAGGCGCCTTTACATCAACTTCCTCCGGGTCGTTATTTTTGGCCAAGAACCGCGACCATTTGAATACAGCATTCTCGTATTTAGTGCGAAAATCAAGCAAATCATAGAAGTCCAAGGTGACAATATATATTGATAGTTCTCAGCAAGAATCGTTTAAATGAGACATAATAATATCGGATTGTTCGGAATGTAATTTCGTTTTTTCCGAACTGATGATTCAAGTGTACTTTTCACACTCAACTTTACATTTAATCCACATAATTATAATATATTTTGATAGCTGATGAAGTAAGGCTTGTTTGTTAAACTTTTGTTCGACTCTCTGAAATAGTTTGTGTTTGGCACCCTAGTATAGATGGAAAATCAAAAACAGCATTTTCGGGATATTTTACTCTTTATTATCGAAAAGGTAAAAATGCAGTTCAAGCGAGACGAAAATTATGTGATGTGTATGTAGAAGATGAATTGACCCAACGACAATGTCAAAATTGGTTTGCAAAATTTCGTTTCGGCAATTTCGATGTTGAAGATGCACCACGTTCTGGAAGGCCCGTTGAAGCCAATCAGGACAAAATAAGACATTGATAGATGCAAATCGCGTAATAACAACTCGTGAGATTGCTGAGAGTTTATTGAATT
>JARJDW010015021.1:0-46637 GCA_030264715.1 Adinopsis sp. GC000173 | reverse complement strand
CGCTAGTAACAAATTAGTCCTATCATATTTGTCTATTTCAATCCGTTAGTTGTCCAAAAAGTAAGACCAATTTTCAATTTAATTAGCCCAGGTAAACCGTACATTAATTATATTTTTTATAACTTGTAAGCAATGTAATAAACATCTGTAACAATTTTCACATCAAAACATTCATTAGTTTTTGTTTTACGTCTAATGTTATACGACGCTAAAAGTGCATGTGGCAATTATTGCAATATTGAGCCAGAAAGTTGCATTATATTTTGTTTGAGGAATGAAATTTTGGATGTAGAAATGTTCGGAATCTTGCCAAAAACTTCTGGGGCCATGTTTTGTCAGAAAGCAATGCTTGCAGTGGTGGAATCAGCTAAAAGAAAATTGAAAAGGCTTTGAAGACGAAGAACGCTTCGAACGAGCATCAACCCTTACCGACGTCAAGAAAACCAAAGAAATTGTGCGTGGGTTTCTAAATATGTCTGTTCGGAACTTCTTGGTATGTCGAAAGAGTTTGCCAATATCACTTTGGAAGATATTTTGGGCCTAAAACCTGAAAAGTATTGACTAATACCATAACGTTGACAATGCAATTCTCATAATGTACTCATTCTTTGTGACTTTGTCACTAAAAAGCCTGTGCATATCGATCCACAACTACCGAATCGTCTTATTTAGTACCGTATCACTTATAACTATCCTAGAATCTCAAAAGACTACTGTGGAGAAACATTTTGGGATGACAGAAAACATGAAGCATAATCGCCGCATGCACTTTTAGCGCTGTATAACATTTGACGTAAAACAAAAACTAATAAAGGGTAGATAATATGAATTGACTTTCAAAATAGTTGCATGAAAATAAAGATTAACAATATCTAAACAAGTTTGTTATAAACCATTGCAATTGTTAAAGGATTTATAGCAATTCATAAAACAACAAAAAATATATTATTTTCTTTCATCTTGAGGTGTTGGCTGCCAGCAATCATTATGCTAGAGAAAATAAAGCAGTCTATAAATAATGAGTTTATGCAATAATTTTAGATGCTTTTTGAAATAAATCAAATTTATTTGAGCAGCTCAAAATATTATTGCAATTTTGCATAAATATAAAGGATTTAATTGCTGGATTCAATTCAAAGAATAAACACAAAGGGGAGAATAGAGGCAAATAATCATTAGAATATTGTAGTTTTTCGTCGTCCCAGCAATATCATTTAACATATTTTACACATAAAATTGTAAATATTTTACGGCTGATATTGCCAAAAAAATGTTTCTAGATAAAAGTTTTATAGTCCATCTTAAGCAATTCGGAAGATGTAAATTTCAATGCTGTAAAATTTACTGAAGTAGCAAATGGTTTGGTAGATAGAAAATCATAAAAACAAAACTTAATAATAATATGTTAAAAATTTAATCATGTATGAATATCGCATCTTGTTGTAATTCTACACCGCAACGTTTTTTCGATGAATTATGCAAATTGAGCGATCGTATTTTCTATATACAATATAATTTTTATTATAACTGTAAACCTATTTACTTATTAGTGTTGGAAATTTGTTGCATTACAATTTTCTCCAGCAAATGCAAATTGTGTTATTAAAAATAATAGTGTTAACATGCAAGCTTCTTGGTATTAGCCATGACCGAGGCTCATTTACTAGAAAAATGAATAATCTAAAAATACACTTTTATTATTATTATTTTATACATAATTATATTATGCATGTAGGCAAGTGATAGCAATAAAAATTTAACATATAAAATATATTATTGCATATAATTTATCATACATACATATTTATACATAGATATATAGTAACGTAGAATATATTCGCTGGAATTTGCTCAGTGAAAAAAACTTTTTTGTTATTAAATAAAAAAGATGGCATAAAGGAGATTAATTAAGATTAATTACGTCTATTAGTTTCGACGATCGTGATGAATGAATCAAATAAAGTAATATAAAAGAGGCAGTTTGCTCAATTGATGGTGGTATAATTTCAGATTCAAATAGGATTTTATTGATATGACCCAAAGACCGTATCAATCACTACTCGCTTCCGATAATAATAATAATAATAATAATGGAAAGAATTGTTTTGCGGCAGCGCTTTCATTGTAAATAAATTTTCGAGCAATAAAGCGCTGAATTTTATAGTGTTATGCTAATCATTGCCATGAAAAAATAATGAAATATGTTAACAATGCCTTTGATCTAGCTCGTTACTTTCACTTGAAATAATTAACTTCTCTAACATGCAGCCATGAATCATTAATAAAAAATTCCTTAATTGGGGTTAATTAAATGTATTATGTATTTTTCTTATAGGTATATATATTGATGCAATTATATGCTTACATATCCAAATGACACATTTCTTAATTTTTAATTTTCAATTTAAAAGTAAGTACTAGATAAATATTTTTAAATATTCGGCAATGAATTTAAATTATTCGCTTTATAAGTTAGTAAAGACTACAGATTTCTTCGTTATTGGAACACATGAATACAATTAGTATCTTTTTCTGCATTAATTATTGATTCAATTATGCTTTAATATCATACTGACGCATTTTGATTTTAATTTGTAGTTTTAATCATGAATGATACTAGCTACAACCACTTAAAACGTTACATGTATTTGATTCCAATACTCAATTTAGTGTTTCCTATTAATAATTAATAATTAATAATTAAATCAATTGTAAAATAATCTGTTTGATATTAACCTTGAATAAGGGCTTCTTTTGATAGATATTTCATTATTTGATAGATGAACAAGCTATAAATTTTCGTAATCCAATTATTAAATTTATAAAAATTTAGGTAAAGATTAGAAAATAGTATAACTATAGGAGTATTTTTGTCATGAAAGAAGAATTATATTGTTCATTTAATCTATTCCTTCAGCTGGTACAGGAAATCGAAAAGGGGGAAAGGAGAGGCTTCTATTTTTAATAAGATGTACAATTAAACTGTGTAAAATATAAACAACCATTTACCTAAAACGTGAAATAAGTTTTATTCTTCTATTCATTTCAGTTTTTCGTAGTACACACTAAATTAATAAAATTGAATCAGCAGACTTTATATTTGTTCACATTAATACTTCTCTTCTCGTGATCATGCATTGCGTATGGTTTCATAGGTCAACATCTACAGATTAATAACACAATTACTCATACTTCATTTAATATACGTTTTATTTCTGCAAAATAAAGTCTTCGCACAAAATACTTATCAAAGTCCTACTGTTGGTTTTTACAATAATTTTAAAATTTTGGAAGAATTGAAATCAAATAAGCCAACGATTGTAGAATCAAGTAATTTTACGTAAAGCAGCATAACAATACTAAGTAAAGCATAGCAAGCTTTCATTGTTATTCTGCATTTTTATGTAATTTAATTATAACTAATTAAGCAAGTTTTAATTTTTTTCCAGCCGTAATAAATTGAACAATTATTTGTAAATTGCAGCTAATGAATGTGTACGGTTTCTGTTTTACACCACTCCCGATTAATTATTAGCACATTTTATGCGCTTGCATGTTTTCATCATTTTTAATTTTTTTGTTGTTGTAAATTCAGCAATTTATCAAAACCTTGCATCACGTATTTCTACATTACTCCAATTAAGTTTTTTTTTTCACCGAGATTGATTTTACAACTTTCCATAAGTTGGAATTATTTTTTTTAATAAAACTTTTATAATATCAGTGAAAAGTTTCTTGCTTTCTCGATTGCAATCAAAAAATATTAATACGAGATCGAAATAACGCACAGACGGAGACGCTTTGCCTTTTTTTCCATATCTGAATTATAAATTATAATATATTGGTTTTTAATGAAACGCAAATTCTCGTGTATGTGTATATCCTTTCATAAAGTTTTATTGGCGCTGAAAACTTCAATAAAAGCACACAATATTTATTGCTTATATTTTATATAATTTATAATAGAAATTGTGAAATTATGTGACGCACTATTATGGCACAAATTGCACATACAGCAAACATAAAATCTAAACTTTGTTGCAATTTAATACATGCATGTCATATTAATATATTTAATATCACATCATACATAAAACTTTGGCTTGCACTGCTCGTAAATTGTATAAGCATTTTTATTATTTTAATTGTATACGCGGCTTTACATTAAAAATGCATTTGTATGCAACACATGCTTATGATATACGAACGCGTGTGTATCGATAAATCCTGCAATCATTATCTAAAAAATGTAAACAGACGAGATTAATTTAACCAAACAAAATGCAACATTTCTACGAACGAACGCAATTATAAATATAGAACTCAAATAGTATCGATTTCAATAACTCTTACAGCTAGACTTACATGCATCGCACGTCCAACATAATTATACGCTTTTTTAATGTGCAATTAATTTGCAACTTTATTATTAATACGTTAAATTACATTTAGGTTAACTTTAAAATTTGTTAGTATGCGGTGAAAATTATAAAATAGTATAATTATAGGGGTATTTTTTCTCATGTAAGAAAAATTGTATTGTTAATTTAGTTTAGTCCTTCAGCTGGTTCAGGAAATCAAAAATGAAAAGGAGAAGCTTCTACTTTTAGTAAAATGTGTATTCTAACTGTGTAAAATATAAGCAATCATTTACATAAAATGTAAAATGTATTTTATTTTTCTATTCATTTCAGTTTTTCGTACTACACATTGAATTAATAAAATTAATAAAATTTAAAATATGGGTTGCTATCACTTGGTGAACCATTATTATAATATCAAGAATAATAATTAAATAAAAACGCTTGGTTTTAGTTCACTTATATTTATTTAATTTAAATAAGGTCTATGCGCATTTCCGCATTACTGCCATCATCAGGACTGAGCTAAGTACAATGAGAAACGGACTATTTATAATGAATTACAATGTTTTACCAAAACATAAATTCTGAGAAAAGAAAAGAAAAAGAAATAAAATTATTTTATTTTACTTTATTATTTCTTCTTATTTCTTTTTCTTTTCTTTTTCTTTTCTTTTCTCAGAATTTATATTTTGGTAAAACCCTGTAATTCATTATAAATAGTCCGTTTCTCATTATACTTAGCTCAATCCTGATGATGGCAGTAATGCCGAAATGCGCATAGACCTTATTTGAATTAAATAAATAAAAGTGAACTAAAACTAAGCGTTTTTATTTAATTATTATTTGTGATATTATAATAAAATTAAATCTGCAAACTATATATTTGTTCACATTAAAACTTGTCATCTTCTTCTCTTCTCGTGATCATGCATTTGTATGGTTTCATAGGTCAACATATATTTCTGCAAAGTAAGTTCTTCACAAAAAACTACTTATCTAAGCACTACTATTGTTTTTTATAATAATTTTAAAATTTTGGCAGATAAACCAAAGATTGGAGAATAAATATAGAACTCAAATAATATTGATTTCAATGTCTCTTAAAACTCGACTTACATGAATTGCACCAAACGATAATTATACGCTTTTTTAATGTTCAATTAATTTGCAACGACGTGTAACTTTATTATTAATACGTTAAATTACATTTAGGTTAAGTTTAAGATTTGTTAGTTTGCGGTTGTATATAATATGTATAATTATATGCTATTATATTGCTAAATTACTGATATTAATAATAAGTTGTCTTCTAGAATTGTTTTAGTGATATTATGTAAGCGGCTGATAACGTCCAAGATATTTAAATGAAGCTCTTTTTTAGCCATTGTTCTGACATATAATTCATTGCTGATAAAAAATACGTCTTTATTTATTATAAAATTCAAATTATATTTCTACTACTACGTTTAATTTATATTTTATAATATACAGCTGCAAAATAAAAACTACTATAAGTGTAAATGAGGTTTTTAATAAATTCTATGGCAATAATAAAATTGTGCATTGCAGCTGAACTTCTTGAAACCCAAGAAACTCTTCTCCTGTAAAAAGCAAATCAAAAACAATATAATTGGAAAACGTAGTAAACATTAAAATCGTGTAATCAACAAATGTTTATGAAACTTATAAAATTGAAAATATTTTGCTTAGTTTTGTTTATTAAAAATTGAAACAAGTGTATTATCTACTTTTAATTTGTTATTTATCACATATTATGAAACTTATAAATAACTTAATTTGTTGTTTTTATCTAAACCGACAAATTACAGCCTCCTAAACTATTTTTTCACATGTTGACAATTTATTAGCATACAGATAATTTATTAATTATTGCAATTACTCAATTGATCAAATTCGTAATAAACATAAATAATATTAAATTACGCCGCAGTATTACTATAAAACACACAATTTTTTTATTGTTAATCGCAATAATAAAAATAGTATTAATTATATCAGAATTTTGTTACAAACTTGTTATCAACCCGAATGTAAAACAATATTTTGAAGCAAAAAAATTATTTGTAATATTCCTTTATGCGTAACAGCCTAGCTCCGCTTAATTGACTAATTAATTGTCATTTTGCGAACAAAGAACAAAACAAAGCGTGCGATTTTTTTAGATTTAGGTTCAGTTTTGCAATCATAGCAGACTTATATAATATTTAATAAACAACCGCATAAACAATTAATAAATAATAGTTTAATCAAATGCATTAATTGCCAGTTCAATTATAAACATCGCTAATTGGTTTTTTGTATAAAAATATAACTATATAGTTTATTTAAAACTCACAATATATTGGAAAAAACTTAATTATATAAGATCAGAAAAGTCAAAAATGATTTTGTACTTATATAAAGCAACCTTTAGCCTTAATCTAAAATCAATGCTCATTTTTCCATCATCTTGTTTGCATCGAAACATATCTTCTGTGAGCGAAATAAAAATATCGCACCCACTATACGAAAAAAAATACATTCTTTTCATATCAAAGCATTTGTAATATATTTGTGCGCGCAAAACAGCGCAATTTTCCAAAGCTCGAAAACAATTTTTTCTCATCTGGCGAACGTTATTTGCGACAAACGCCTTCCATCCTATACCCTTTTGAATTTTGAAATGTTTACTCAGAAAGATCAAAGCGCTGCATAAGCAAATTAAAGAAGAGATGTTTCACACCCTCACTTGAATCATTAAAGACGACAAGGACGAAATGTTGGTGGTGTTGTTGTTGTTGTTGTACTTGGGTTTTTTTGTAAGGGGGAGCAGCACCAAAAACCACGCACGCCAACAAGTTCTGATTAAACGTTTCGCGCACTCTCTGCTATTGTTTATTAATCGGCTGTCAGATGATGGAATGGCAATAGCAATCTTTTTTTAACGAACGCGCAATCGGCCGCAATTTTTACGACTCCATTTCTGGCCATGCAGAACGCAAAAAAATATTAAAATGATGTATGAATTCATTAATGCATTCATAAAACAACAAAAAGCGGTATATACACGCCATGAATTGTTTGTTCATTTGCGAACGTTGTTGTATATTTTTATATATATGATATTATTTTTGTGAATCATTTCGTCGCATTCATACAAACCCAAACGCATAATATTTTATACATGAAATGAGCTATACGAGGCGCATTCAGTTTTTAACGATTCTTCTTATTCTCCAAAATGTAATAGAGTTTGCATATGTGCAAATATACACTCTATCAAATAAGTATCGAGTATTGTCCGATAAAACACAAAATATTTATCATTCATTCAAGTGGATGTTGTCACCTTCAAAGTAAGCTCTTTCTTAAATAATATAAATATACAAATGAATAATCCTATCGTCAAAACAATTTTTAAGCCCACTTTCCTAAATCGAGTTGAGTACTCCCCACGAATTTCCTTTTTCATCTTTCATTGGCTGAAAACGGGTGCTTCAAACTATTAATTTCATTTTTATCATATTTCATCATCAGTTTTATATAATAAATTAAGAAAAATGTCTGTCGGTGCCATATCTGACGAATACGATGATCGTTCCATAATATTGGCTATGTAGGTATTTAACCAGAAATTCGGTTAAAATAAGAGTCTTATCAGAGGATGCCTTATCATGATGCAGAATTCGTGAATTCTCACTCTATAAATTTGCTATTTTTTGCCGAATTTGTTACTTTCTAAGTACATGTTTGAAATGTTACACTGTGGTTAATTAGCTAAATATATGTAACCATTTTTTGAAGAAAACAAATATGATCAAAATAAATATAGTCTTTGACTAGATTTTATAAAGATAAAGTGATTGCCGTTTAGTTCATATCCCCATTTCAAGTCGTTTTTAAATGCAATGTCTTAAACTGTGTCAGATTTCCAGCAGAGCATTTCAGCACTATCCTCTTATTTAAAATGTTTATATTTAGATAAGTTGGACATTGCAGTTACATCAGTATATTCAAAAACGTTGAATATTTTTAAGTAAATTGGATATATACAAAGATATCTAAAGAAATCAGGCATGTCAATCCACAAACGTGTCCCTTAATCACTTATCGTATCATTCTGTTTGAATGATACACTCTTTTCTACTTATAAAATAAAAAACTGCAAAGAGTAAGTTCAAATAACACCGCACATCATACAAGAATGATGATTGCATTAATTGTCATAATTGCTGGGACGTGGCAGCAAAGGAAACACGCCAATTCACCATCAGCGCAAAGACAGTTCTAGAGTTACAAACAGTAAACGACGGCTAGTTTATAGAATTGTGAAGGCATAATACTCCGTTCATTGCATTGCATTGCAAAATGTAAGTACATAAGTACCTATATAATTGCAGTTATTAGAAAAAATATCTTAAAGGTTTCTTTGCAGAAAGAACTACACTATGGATGTCTTTCACCAAGATAACGTACATGCCCGACTTTCTAACAATTTTTGGCATGGCATGCCAGCTGCGTCAATATTGTCGTCTGGAAAGAGCGTATAGATCTTGAGAGTAATTTGCACACTCGAGTCACACAAAAATCCTAACAAACTGTAGAAAAGTGTATCGCCTCTTTGAAGCTTCGAATTTTATTGATATTTCTCTGTACGAAATAATGAAAAATGTTCATTTTGTGTCAATCAGTTGTTGTAAATTATGATTTTGCATAAAATTTATACTTTATTCTGTTTGTGGTTAATTTTACCCGATGGAATCTAACAAATATTTCGCGGTTTATATTCAAGCCCCCCGTGAAATAATTAAAATTGTATTTGTGTTAATCAAATATTGTAAATTATGATTTTGCATAAAATCTATATTTAAACTGGTTGAGGTTAATTTTACCTGATGGAATCTAACAAATATTTCCCGGTTTGTATCCAGGCGCCCGTGTTCATTGGGCTAAATATTCATTGTTCAGGAGCGTCACTGATTTTTAGGCATTTAAAGAATTTAAAGGGTTATTGAAATATAATACGAGGGTAAGTCTATCATTATCCGAAATGTGGTATATTTTTCGTTGTGATGGTAGTCCGGTATGAAAACTCATTCTGGATTCTCCGTTGAGGTAACACACTAGTCTCGTACTCTACCAAAAGTCTATGATGAATTTCAGCCCGCGATGCAACTTCTGAACGCAAAAAAGATCCCTAAGCATTGGCCTTACTTGGTGCAAACAGAAAGGGAAGCAGTCATGTTTAAGGGCAAAACAGTGACAATTGAAACAATCTAGCGAGCTCAAATGTTTAAAAACCTGAAAGTAATTGTGATAAAGAGTTAACACTTGATGGATTCACAAAAATTGTAATGACCGTATTTTCCGGTGTATAACACGCACCCTTGTATAACACGCAGTAAGTTTTTGGCACTCATTTATGGAGAAAAAAGTTTTACTACTAAAGCAAAGAATGAGATACTTTTTTTATTCATCATAATGTTCAATAAACTCAACATCACTATCTGATTCTGTTTCTGATAATTCAACTTCATTAAATTTCACAGCAACTTCTATAACCTCATTATCACTCTCTGACCCACTCTCAATGTAAACCCGGTGTATAACACGCACCCACGCAAATTATTTAATTTATTATATTTTTTTTTTTAATTATTTGTTTATTATTTTTATGTCAATTGTAGTTCAATAGTTCTGATGATGACTTAATAAGTCGAAATACATCAACTATAACCTAATCTAATTACTATTTTTGTGAATCAATCAAGTGTTAATTATTTATAACAATTATAATATTATGGTTCACCAAGTGACTGCAGAAAACATCATTAACTTCAACCTGAAAATAATTAAACCACGTATGTGTTCTGTACTTTTCAATGACATATAACAGAAAAAAAATGCGGTCTTTAGAAGTTGAATGCACCTCGTATTTTGGTGATTTATTTAGGTTTAATTAAGGCGATGTTTTATTGCAGGATAAGCAAATTTTCATGCACTAAATAACAATAGTATTGTAGTATATACTTTGTTGGCTTGAATAAACAATGATTTTTGTTGCTCGAAAATTAAGTTAAAGTTTTAATTAATATTTACACAAAGTGTTTGAAATATATCTAAATAATTTACTATACTAATGCATACTACTATTTATAGTTCGTACCGCCAAACAATGGCGTTTTTTTTATTCGAGCGAGCACTAAACAAACTTCAAAATTACTATTTTTGTACAGCGAAGTAAATTATTAAAAATCGATTCAATTTACATAGATATAATGACAGAAAGAGTAATAAAAGTTTTTATTTCATACGATACGTTTTTCGTGTTTAATTAAAAAAATGTTTCACTTTTGTTAATTAGCCTGTAATTTTTGCTTAATTGTAATAAATTTCCATGCGATAAACAGCGCTAATGATTAAAATAAAAACTGCAAAGTCGCTCCCCCAGCGCCCCATTGTTAACGTAAACGATACATTATTGTTGGGAATATTATATAATTATCAGTCGAATGGCGGCATGTTGTTTATTCTTTCATTTCTCCAGCGCCCCCTCATTTTTATTATCTTATTAGCAAGAGCGTTTTGCGCATCCAATTTTAATGTTGATAAATATTTTATTCGGTATGGTATGGTATGGGAACGAACGGTTTAGCGCCGATTTTAACGAAACTATCCCATTATTAATATATGTATACAATTTCGTATTTAATTTATATGTGAGTTCAAAGCCGAATTTTAGCAAAAGCAATCCGGGGATCGCTTTCTCATAAGAGCATTTATTTTCATGATATTAAATGAAAGTTTAATAGATATTTGGATTATATCCTCCTTTTTTAAATAAAAAGGGTTGCAAATACTCCAAATCGCATTCCTGTAAAATTACTAGCAGACTAACTTATTTCGCAAGCAATTTTATATATTTATCAATTTCATTTGTTCAGTAATTATTTAAAAGTATTTTAATAAAATACTTTTAGTTGAATAATATTTTATATTTTTCATAAATATTCAGCATTAATAATAAATTTTCAATTCTTTAATAGACATTCATATATTAATCAATGTTATATAAAATAGTAACTTATTTCTCAAGTATTTTTAAATATTTGTCAAGTTAATTTGTTCGGTAATTAATTTAGGTATACATTACAAAAATCGAATGTTCAGTAATAATAATACATATTTAGTATTACCTACCTAGCAATAAATGTTCAACTCTTTAATAGATATGCCTACATCTATTAATCATAAATGTGAAGAATTTAGTTGCAATTGTGTGTGTGTGTTTGCAATATGTCTATGGCAATATACCTATTAAACAAAAACATACAGCCAGACTAAGAAAGCCCAAAAAGGTTCTAAACTAGCTGTTTTTATTTTCTTTTTAATATTTTATAATATTAGATTACACTACTTTGTGTTACATGTTAGACTTTTAAGAATTTATTTTGTTCTTATTTGTAAATTCTATAGATTATTAATTATATCGTAATAAATACAAGAAGAAAGTTAGTGCATTAAATAAATGAAGTTATATTTTTGTTTCATTTTTAGATTATCATAAAAATAATAGATACACAACAATGTAAGTGCATGAGGCTCACTCATCATCCTGCTCTTTCCACTGCATTTTGTTGATAAGGCCATACCTACTAAGGACTGCATAATAGACATCACAAAATACTGAACACTTTTTAATTTTATTTTGAACAGAAATGTTATTCATCTTTATACTAGATGCAAATACTAAACAAATTCTAATAAAGCACTAAAAATTTAAAATTTTAAGATGGGTCAAATACTAATTCCAATCACGATCGACCGATTTTTTTTTATAAAACGTTATTGCTTCTTAGGTTAAAGCATTCTCATAAAACTAAACAGCTTGAAAATTAAAGAAATCCTTATTTTGATAGCTGGAATATACTCTCGAGATGCGCGATTTCCGTCTAATTTTTATTATTAGTTTAATGGAATTCCTTTTTGTTTTCATGCCAATAAAACAGTTAATGCTGAAAATTAAACCCGGAAACTAAAATCGCATTTATAATCTACTCCTATTAATTAAAAAAATATTTTATTCGTGAAAATAATAATATTAATTTATCAAAAACTATTGTTTTATTAAATAAGTGCATTAAATTTTAATAATAATTAAATAAATGCTAATTAATAATAATGACATTAATATTAATTAATTAAAAACATAGTTTTGTTACTTTAATAATCAAATACATATAATTTTATTTATTTAATTATCACTAAATACACAATTTACAAAAAAATAATTACACAATGTAATAATAAATTATGCAGGGTATTAATATTTAATAATTTTTTAAGCAGTAAACACTGTTTTTATTGATCTTGTGATAAAATTTTAATGATATTTTGATTCTCTCTATCATAATTAAAAAGCGTTAACGTTCTCTTTTTTTCTGATTCTCATTAAATGCAGTTTCTTTAATCAAATTGTTGGGGGGATAGTAGCAGCCCCATTACACCCAACTGGTTTATTCAAATGTAAATAAACCATTCATTTAAATAGAATTTATACGACATTTCACACATAATTATTCTTTAAATTTGTCACGTCGATTGACACTCACATATAAATGATTAAATAATAGTTTATCTTTTTTTTGTGCATTAAAGTGGAACGACCTTACACCTTAATTAAATTGCTTTTTCCCATCGTCTTTTTACTCAATAAATAATTATTTGTTTTTCTATCAAAGGTTGCTTTACGTATTTATCAAACCGCCCTTTCTTTTTTTTATCTAAAACTATTTGATCAATTCGCTTGGAATTTTTCTATTGCCTCAAATAATTAAATTATTTGAATTTTTCAGCGTGCTCCATAGATAAAGAACGATGGTAGCATTCGAATAAATAATTAAACGTAAAAGTTTCGATTGTGCGTACGTATACGGTAATCTATCGGGACTAACAAGACGTTGAGAAACGAATGAGTAGAAGTAATTTTTAATTTATCGTCTTCTAACATGGACGATAATAAATCACCAAATATATCTAGAATAACGAATCTCTTTTTAATCCTGCGATAGTAGTAAATAATGTAGAGTTACGCTACATACGAAATTGCACTACAAATTAAAATGGATACTTAAAAAATAATTAATTTATTACTCGCTCACATTCACAAAATTCAACTTAATCAAATTGTATATTAAACTTTATAAGCACATTATCATTCTACTTTAGTTAATTGGTGAGTGTAATTGAATTACAACTAAATAAAAATGCATTTCTCCCAGTGAAAAAAAGTAAATTGGATTAATTTAAACGTATCCATAATAAAAGGAAATTAAAATGCGTAAAACGTATTGCAGCTAAATCTCTTTGCGCGTAAAAAAGAACACAACCACTTTAAGTCAATTATATAATTCTGTATAAATAAAATCTCATCGCTGTAGCAGCGACAAGGATACTATATATATTCCACTAAATTCGGAGAATTTTCTTGAATTATGGATTTTTCTCTCTTAAGTTAGATTTTAGGTTGGTCACAGTAACAGTAAATAAAAAAGGGTTAACTGTATTTTCGTTTAATCGGATTTCGTACCTACTTTCTTTTATATTTGAAAAAATAAAATGTACTTTAATAAATAAAAAGGTAGTTCATATGAAAAAAGTAAATTCAAATGCGTGTTAATCCGAAATTGCTAGTAATATGAAAAAATAAAATAGGAATAATATCAATTTTTCATTTGGGACTAGTCACTCTTTAATTAACTAAAATTTGCATTAATTTATTTGGCTTTATCTGGATAAAAAATCGATAGAGAGGTATACAATCGAACAATACAGTAAAATGTCACTAATCTCGCAATTTTTAATCCAGATTTGAAACAAGTTGCACCTGTGGTTTAACATTAAAATACTTGATAAGAGGATGCAAAAAATTATAAAATTTAGCTTATTATTATTTAACAATAATTGTCTCATATAGTCTTGCTACAAAATTTCAAAATCTGAAATAATAAATTATTAGTACTAAAGGAAGTTTGAATCAGTTTTATTCATTTATGTATCAACTATTTTAACACAAATTAAATTATTTTCGCAAATATAGGTATTTCTGGCACGTTATTTTACAAGGTGGACAAACACTTTGAATTAAAAACTCATTGGTAATTTTTTTAAGATTTCAACGTTTCGGGTGTAAAGATCTACAGCTATCCTCAGGGATGCTGAGGACAAAATATCAAAAACTGAAATTTTATTTCTAACAGCATTAAGATGGTTTACAGCAACGGTGGGCAACAGCCGGGCCTAAAACCTTCCATTCGGCCCACGTAATAAAATTGTTTTGCATTTTTCCGATTATTTTTATACTTTTCTGTCAACTTTTTATTCAAATTTCTTAAAGTTATGTATTTTCTAACAGAATTTTAAAAAATATTAGGAAAATTTGTTATTTAAAACGCACAATTACGAAAAAAGCAAAATTTGTAGAAAAACTTGCAAATAGTATAAAAATCTGGTATTTTCCAACAATTTCTTTGATCTTCCGAGTGATTTTACTCCGTTTTTCATCAAAATGTCCCAAATTTATGGATTGTTTAACAACATTTTTTCCCGCGAGTAAATTAAAGTCCTCATTTTGGTCCACAATATGAAAAAAGTTGCCCAACCCTGGTTTACAATGTAATTAGTGAAAAATATTTTCGATACAAAAACAAAATTTTTTAGTACTTTAAAATTAGGTCAATAAATTATTAATTAAAATTTCGCTTTCAAATTTATATGGTACTTAGTACATAATTACAAGAGAATAATTAAATTGTAACAAAATTAGAATTCATCCGGTAGAGTAGCAGCATTTTTCAGATTAATGAAATCGATATCATTTAAATAAATAATGGTAACGTTAAATGAACGACATTGTAATTATCAAATTCTTAGTAAAGACTTTCAATTACCTACGTAATAGAAAAACTTAACCTTATAGACGCCCGTACTTTATAAATAGTTAATTAGCAACGAAAATGTTTAATTCAAACTGTTGTATGTGAGTACTTCAATTACATTGCCATTAACTTACGGAAAAAAATTGTTATTACAGCCGCTTGTTATTCCCATACGACGAAATAAAAATATCGCGAGATTGTTTATGTTGTTCAATATCTTGAATATTATAAGTGCGCGTATATTGATGTTAAATAGTGTTGAAACGCTGCTGGTTGCGAATATAATAAATTACCATTCCCATCTCATTTATTAGGAAACGGAAATCAAACACCTGCGCGCACCTTGAAGCTGTGCGTCGTCAACCAAATTATTAGCTTGTTTCAATAAATCAACCACTCGACGCTTCCCATTCGGAGCAGCAAGGAAAATGCAAAAAAAACGGCGCGAGATGTACTCGTATGCAAATAAAAAGAAAAATTATTATCGATGTATGTATGTATATGCGAGCATAGAGAAATGCATAAAAAGCTATTTTTACGATTATACGCTGACATGTTTTATGGGTTAAAAGCAGCTAAATTGTAACAAAACAAATTACCGATCATTGTTGTTTTATTGTGCACTCGCAAGTTACATACCTGTACTGTACGCAGTAAATCACGGCAATTGCGCCCTCCTCCCTAATACAAGCTCAAATACGATATGACACGATTTTTCATTTTTTTGCTCGCTGCATATTTTCATCTCTCGCAACATCAGCGCGCGGGGTGGTAGCATAGCATCCAACCAGCCACTCACTCGCGCACGGTGAAATCTTTTTCATCGTCACAATTCCACTCGAAATGTTTGTATTGTGCCAGCAATTAATTATTTACTCGCAACCTATACAATAAAATAACACATATACGGATGGATAGGAATGAATACACACAAGCAGGCAGGCAGGCCAAGCCGTCTAAAAAGCAATCGTTTTCGAGTTGATGAATTTGCTTGCGTGCTCAAATATCAAATAAACGTGTGTTGACAAAAAAGCACAATCAAATAAAAATTGTGAAACGTAATTTTATTAACCATTTTCGTTTTAAATTGTAGGTAGGCATATATAGAAATACGCTGCGTTTGAATACAATTGTCATTAATTACAAAATATTATTTAGAAAAGTGTTTAAAGATACTACAATTTTGTGCTATTTAGAGAATGTAGTTAAATACATTTTTATTTTAATGCATTAAATCAATGTGAATACAAATTCAGTATAAAGCAAGTTAGTTTGAACAGCTAGATTTGTTTCGTTCTGTTGTTTCTTCAAAATCAGCAAGTTGCGATACAAATGAAGTAGCATTTCCGTTTTTATGTGTTTCAGAGAAGTTTTTATATATTTTAGTACTTGACAAGTGTTAACCCACTATTATTATCAGGTAACCAAATAAGTTCTTTCCGTTTTGCAGAGGTAAATTCACTACTCGTTCATTGACCACTCGATAACTCGCTTAATTGAAGCGATACAAAAAAAATTCAAAGAGAGGAATAGGAAATTTCATTGTGATTCATTTATGTAATAGTAATAATAGTCGTATTTCTTAAAATAACTGAGTTATATAGGCCAAATTTAAGAAATTTCATTTGGACATGGATCATAAGTGGCTCATTTACCACTCGATAAGTCGCTTAATTCAAGATATACGAAAAATTTCAAAGAGACAAAAAAGATGGGCAATTTAATTATGATTAATTTGTTTAATAGCAACTATAGTCGTATCTCTTCTAATAAGGGCGCTACAGTGCAAAGTGTTGTAAATTTACATGTTTATATGGAATTCACGTAAATCAGTTGCTTTTTAATTGTTTTCATTTTTTTACCCCTGTAAATAAATGAAAATTCCATTCGACGGAAAATTAAATTTTACATAGGAAACTACTCTTCATTTTCATTATATTACGAAATTATTAATTAAAAATAAAGCCAAAAACAAGAAAGTTCAGGGCGTTGGCAAAAAAAATTAAAACATCTTACATTTAAATCAACTGCTTCAATATTTGAAACATAATATTATGTGGGACGTATTTAATTTATTTATTTAGTACTTTATGTTTATTTATTAAATAAATCCAATTTGTTTTTAATTTTAATTTGTATAACAACAGCAACAGAATTTAATTTTCATTTTACAATACAAAAATGTCTTAGTTTTGTTATACAAGTCAAATATCTTCACCGATTTTATCGCTTTAAAAGCCTAACAGTAAATATATGAATAGAAAAAATTGTAAATAATTGCTCATTAATTCATTCTATGTAAATTTGAGTATCTTCTTTCGATGAGAATCTGATGCTAGCTTGTATAAGGTACATTTTCCAGCCTGGTAAAATGCCAAGGCCATCGAACTTAACAAATGTGTGACATTACAATTTTTAGAAACAAATGAAACGATTCTAGGAAAAATCGATAAGAGAATAGTAAATGTATTTAAAGTTTATTATTTCTCATATATGAATATATCTAACATATTTCCAGCAACTTCTATATACGAACGGTTGACGTCATTTTCTAATAAAAATTTTCATATTGATTATTAATTAAATGCAATAAATTAGATAAGTATATGGGCATGCAATAAAAATCCTCGTTCAACAGCTAATTGCCAACGCTGTTTTATTATATAAACAATATTATTGCAATATTGTGCTTTTATAATTAATCGACTAATTGAAATTTAATAACAATATACACCCGATATTGAAATCCATGTAAAATGCGCTAGACAGATTCTTTTGCAACTGTTGATTCATTACTGATTTTGTTTTATCGATAGGATTTATGTAGAGACGATATTTTAACGATGTCAAGTTTTCCTTCTTATTGCGTGGAGTGCATTCAAATGCGTACAAAAAAACTCATTACGTCAGCATCATGATAAATCTGATTCGCTGATTAATATTAAATCGCATTTTCGCTGATTTTTATATAAGAAAAATGCAATAATAAACATGTTTTATGTCCATTTCGTTATAAAATCGAAGTAAATTATACCGGGTAACTTCAATAACAATAAATAGTTTTATGTATGATGAAATAAATCGTAAAAAAGTTATGATTATTGTACTACGTTGGCGTTGACATATAAATAAGACGACACCAGCATCCTTTTTCCTAAATTTGCGCAAATTTGAGGCAGAGCCTAAGCGAGAGAGGGAGAGAGAGAAAAAACTTCATTAATCAACTTTGCTATAAGGAAAATGGGTTTTCCATTAGCACTTATACGAATCCATAGCACCTGCCATTTCTAAACTTCGAACATAAAGGCGAAAAAATAATTATCCAGTAAAACGGTTACGTTCAACTTAAGTAGCTTTTAATAAATCTAAGGTAAACACGGTGGTGTATTTAACATTTCATTTGTTTGGCCATATGAATTATTTGTCATTTTAATGCATCGGCCGCCGCGCGCGCGCTTGCTGTTAATAAATTGTTACGTGAAGTTGATATTTTTGTATATTAAATATTCAACGCGCTTCATTCGTTGCATAAAAAACTTTGTGTAAACATTTTCATTCGTTCTATAATAGAAACAACAAAACATTTGTATATTAATATTTTATGATATAAATAAAATGCTAATTTTCATAACATTAAATACATTTACGCAGAGCCGGAAGAAGGCGGTATTGCGATGTATGCAAAACATTAGGGGGGCGCTGATAAAAGAGGGGCGCTAAAACAATAACCACAAATTATTTTTGGTTATTTTTTCTTCATATTTTGAATTTTATCACTCTTTGTGCTAGGTTTATCGCTTTTTTAAATTTTTTGTAATTTGCAATTTGTTGCCATTTCTATTATCTGATTCTTTTACATTTTTGCTGCAGTTTCTTCATAATTTTTCGCATATTTCATAATTTCTTGAAGAATGTAAAATAAAAAAGAAACGCACAAAATTGTAAAACGCTAAAATAATATAAAATGTAAAAAATCGAAAATTTGCTAGAAAAAAGTTTTAAAACAACGAAACATTTAAAACAGGAAATAATCAAAACACTGCAATATGTTAAGAAATCTTGTGCTTTTCAGACAACCCTTTTAATATTTATAAATGCATCTCCATTTTATCTATTTCGTTAAAAAAAAGTTAAAAACATATTTTTATTATTTGCATTAGAACGCCAAATATCTTTCCACCGGCTCTGCTTTTAACGTTGCGTTATTTCAATTTAAAAATTTCGATTAATTTAATTGTTTCCATAATGAATAATAATAAAGATAAGATTAATCTTAATACAATTTATAATTAAGTGCAATTTTTCGAATTCCTGTATTACTTTTTGTATTTTATTAATTATGTATAATCAAATCAGAAATTACAAAAATAACCGACGATTTTTTATCAATGATGTAACTTTATTGTTTTTAATCCAACTTTTTCTAGTCAATAAAAATTAATTTAAACTCATTTTTCAAGGATAAATCTGATACAAAGGAAATGATGCACACAAATTGAGTAAACATTTTTATTCATTTTTTGTCTCGGCCTTTGATTTAATAAGTTTTAAATTAGATCTATTTATTAAAAGCATAAATTATAATTTAAATTTCTGTTTGATTTTTAATAATTTGGAACATAATTGCTTGCACTTGCTTATTTTAAATAAATATTTTGTCTATTAGTAATAGCTTATTTTTTTTATCACTGATGTAATTTTAATGCAACTTTTCTTAGTCAATAAAAATTCATTTAAACTCATTTTTTAAGGATACATCTTATACAAAGTAAAATAATGCACACAAAGTGAGTGAACATTTTTATTCTTTTTAAATCAAATCAATTTATTAAGAGCATAAATTAATTCTTAAACTTTTGTTTGATTTTTAATAATATGCAATAAAATTGCTTGCATTTTAATTATCTATTAGATTCGCCGAGAGAAAAATAAACAAGAGCGCACATTTATTATTGATGCACTTTTTACTGTTGTTTTATAACTTGACGCAAGTTTATTTTTATTCCACTTTAATTGCAAGTGTAATTATCTGAAATAATAAGCGCATACATCTGCCACACAACAGATGTTTATGAATTCAATAAGTATATCCACAATTCCACATACATATTTGCATTTTACAAATTATTTTATCTATCCGTATATCTTGTGAAACTATAAAACGCTGGCAATAAAAGTATCCTCCATAGAAAGAGGCGATACATAATTGAATTGCTTGCGATAGGTAAATGCATCAGGTAATTACATCCTTTGTAGCGGTTAGATTAATTAGGAAATGAGTTTTTCCATTCAGCGTGCGGCGCGTTTTTTCTTTTTCTAGGCCGAAGTGTATAATTCAATTAATAACTTATTACGGAGACAATGGCATACAAACTGTTGATTGATACCTTGTTATAAGCGCGATATAACACAATAGAGAGGTGTATAAACTTCTAACACGTTTCGTATATATTCCCATCGTGTGTATTATGTAGGCATATAAATTGTTCAATTTGTGTGGTTGCGTTATTTGTGTGTGTACAAAATACCAAACACATAATTTTTTTACAACTTCTTTCATGTTTCGAATTGTTTCGCTCCTTTCCATAAATATAAAAATATTCAGATGATATGTAAGTAATAAAAATAAATTATGTATTGTAAAGTTGGCGAATAAAGATATTCGCCTTTTATTGTGTTCGATATTTCTGGGTAACATATACCATTGTTTACATGCGACGAATAATCGTATTTTTAAGACAATCTTTAAATCATATTTACCTATTGCATATAAATATTTATTATTATTATTAAATCTATTTTCTTAAATTGTTTTTTATTACTATTTTAAAATTAAAGTATTTTTTAAGTATTGTTGCATTATCAAAAACGTTAGTTAGGAATTTTATTATTTTTTCACCGCACGTATTTATTAGCCCATAGTGTTGTCTGTCTGCCTGTCTGTACTTGGGGGCCAAAAATATTAATCGATTTTAAACTTACCTACTTCTCAATTTTATGTTGCAAATATTTGTATTTTTAAGACCATTTTTAGGTGATGGCTGGTATTTATATAAATATTTATTATCTGTTACATCTATTTTCGTAAATTGTTTTTTGTTACAATTTTAAAGTTACGGTTTTTTTAATTATTTGGTTACTATATCAAAAAAGTTGGTTAGGAATTTTCATTTATTTTATTATTTTACTAATACCAACATCCAATTCTGTTTACCACAGGTTTTTGTACTTTAGTAAAAAATTTGGAATTTATCAATTTTGTGTGAAGAAAATTTGTATTTTTAAAACAATTTTCAGGTGATATTCAATATTTATATATTTATTTATTACAATACTAATTTTCTTGTTTACACTTTTAAAATTCAAATTCCATTTTTTTAAATTATTGTATTGTAGTAATATCAAAAAAGGTACTTGGAAATTTTTGTTTATTTTATTATTTTTCTAATGAACCCAAATATTTTTTACCCTACGTTTTTATTAGCACATCGCATTGTCCGTCTGTCTTTAATTATGTTGCCTCTTAAATAGCTTTAAAACTTTAACAGTAGCTAAAAAAGAATCACAATCCATTCTTTAATCACTCACTATTAGAAAAATGATACATCGTTTTACTAATATTTAAGGATATATATTTCGGTATAATTTTACATGATAACATAGATAATAAATATGCATCTTAAATAGCTTTAAAAACTTTAACAGTGGCTAAAAAAGAATCACAATCCATTCTTTAATCACTCACCGTTAAAAAAATTATACATATTTTATTACTTTTTTGGACATGTTTTTACTAATAATCATATATTTTTGCATAATTTTACATGATAGATAATAAATATTCTCTATAACAACATTGTTAAAAAATCACTCATTTACACAATACGTTTTGATGGAAGCAACAAACTAATTTAAAATACAAACAAAAAATAATAAATTTTCTCATGTGTATACAGTCAACAAAAACCATCCAAAAATTAAATTTGTTTAATCATTGGATTTATTTTTAAACGTCATGGCATTTTTATAAAACAAATATAAGAGTTAGGTGGCAATTTAATTTAATTTTGTTTAGTAAACGTGCAGGCAGTAAACGAAACAAAAACACATTTAATACCAAGTTTATAGTTAATTATGCATAGAAATACCTGCAAAAAGTGTTTTATTCTTACAATTTAAAAATTAAAGTTCAATTTTTTTAAATTATTGTAGTAATATCAAAAAAGTGGTTGGGAATTTTCGTTTACTTTATTATTTTTCTCATCGCATTGTCTGTCTGTCTGTTGGAATGAATTTTAAAGTTGCCTCTTAAACAGCTTTAAATATTTAACAGCAGCTAAAAAAAGAATCACAATCGTTTCTTTAATAACTATAACTCACTATTAGAAAAATTATACATTTTTTTACTTGTTTGAACATCTTTTTACTAATAATCATATATTTTTGCATAATTTTACATGATAGATAATAAATTTATCATTTATACAATACTTTTTGATGGAAGCAACAAACAAATTTAAAATCCAAACAAAAAATAATAAATTTTGTGACTTTTTTGTTAAATCATTGGATTTATTTTTAAATGTGATGGCATGTTTATTAAACAAATATAAGAGTTGCAATTTAATTTAATTTTATTCCAAGTTTATAGTTAATTATGCATACAAAACACCTGCAAAAAGTGTTTAAAATGGTAATGAAGATAGGCAACAAATGATGAATATTGAATAGAAATTGCATTTTCTTTTCGATATTGACGTGCGCGTTTAAAAAGCGGTTTGCGTTACGCGTCACAACGCAAAATATTTGAAGATCTTGTTTAACTTATGTATGTATGTATATGAAAAGTGTATAAAGAATTTTACAATGTATTCGCATAACAAAATAATAGAAATAAGAGATGTTATAAAACTTTTTAATACAAACTTTCAAAATTTCATTGCAAACTTACTCAATTTTGAGAATTAATAATACAAATTCCTAAACTTTTCCACATTATATTAAATTATATAGAATATAAAACGCCGGCAAAACGAATTAGAACCACACCAAGCCCCCCTCCGCCCCCACTCGAAAACTCCACATAATTAATTAAATACCAACAATATACAGCAGCGAAATAAACGCGCAGTACAGAAAGCAACAAAAAATTACTAATTGTCAAATATTCATCTCGCTGGGCCGGGGATGATAATTTATTACCATCACCTACCATCCATAATTAATAAAATTTTATAAAAATGCGAACCGCGCCACTCACCATTCATCATTTATTCGCTGCGAATATATTAGGTAAGTACGTAGAGAGAGAAAAAAATGTAGATATTATTTTAGCGTTCTAATTCGCTTTGCCGCAGCAGCGCGCGCGGGCAGGCAGACAACACAAGGACCATGTGCAATTCAAACACTCTGTATTTATTGCACGAAAAAGCATTTTAAATTAAATCCAGTAAAAATTAAATTAAATCCAGTGCATATTTCATCGTAAATAAGCTTTTCCACTGTAAAAATTTCATTTTGCATACTCTTTTTATTTTCATAAAGTAGTATTTTATTAATGCCTTCAAGCTTTGCGAACGATGCAATATTTGTTTTCAAACACACACACACACATTCATGTCTATATATTCTTTATTTTCCTCTGTTAAATAAATATACAGCTGTGTGGGGTTTTGTTTTCTTAGGCAAGAAGATATTTTCTTGAATAGGAAAAGAAGACAAAGCCAGCTTGTTCTTGTAATGCGTACTTTATTGCAAAATTTGCATATAATAATAAAGATGTCAATAAAAAGCCGAGTTTGAACTGTCTGAGCCGTCTGTATTTACTTTAATTCCTCGATGGTATGATAATGCAACATTTAATTCAAAATTAAACATTAATGTCAATTCGATCAATGAACATCGATTCGATTGTTTTATTTTTCTTTTACGTTTAATTAAAATGGCAGGGGGGAAGGAAAAAGAATGTTAAAAGGATAGCGTTACACATGAATATTCATCAATTTACATCAAGCGAACAATTCTAATTTAATTGCATTTTATATTAGCACTTCAACTCTTGACATACTTTGTTATCACTACAAAAATACACACAATAAATACTGAAGAATCCAATTAGGAAAAAAATTGCAATAATATGTAAGTTAATTTTATTTGTTACTTCATCCATCAATAATTAAAATGTAAGTTATGTTGCATGAAGCAATAAGCGTAGGTGCAATTTTATTTGTTTAAAGCCGATCTTATATTTGGAAAAACTGTTGTTTTTTGTTGGTTTATTTGGTTTTATAAAAAGTGCCAAGATTTCTTTAAAGATTGAAATTTTTCTGATAAATCTCTTATTTTTTTAATACAAAAACGCTTATTAAATGGAATAATGAAAATGAATCAAGTTATTTAAAGCAAAACAAAATTATGAAAATTTTTAGAAAATCCAATTAAGAAAAATACAATATTTTACACAATTTTGAATTTTGTTTTTTGCATGATTCAGCTATATTTATGTTTCATAAAACACTAAGTGAACAAATTTTATTTGTTGAAGGCTGACTTTTAAATTTTTAATGAAAAACGTTAAATGGTCTTTGGAAAAAATGTTGATTTTTGTTAATTTGTTTTATTTGATTTTATATTTTATATTTTTTTAATATTAAATGTATACTAAATGAAATAATGAAAATTAATCAAGTTAGGTTACGCATGTTAAATGTGTAAAGTAAAACAAAATTATGGAATCTTTTAGAAACTCCAATTAATAAAAATTCAGTATTCTACACAATTTTTAGCTTTATTTGTTGTTTCATTCACCAATATTTAAAATCTAAGCAATCATAAAACAATAAGCGTACAATTTTATTTGTCTAAGGCCGATTTTTTTAAATTTTTAATTAAAAACGTTATATTTGGGAAAAATGTTTATTTTTCTTGGTTTGTTTGATTTTACAAAAAGTACAAATGATTTCTTTGAACGCTGATTTTTTTTAACATAACGTTTATTAAATGAAGCAAGTTAGGTTAGGATAATTAAAAATTTAAAGTAAAACAAAATTTTATTTAAAAATCAGTTTTCATAAATTTATTGAAAAATAGTAACTGCAAATACAACTTAAAGCAACAAAATAATAATGAATATAATATTTGTTAAACGGAAAGTTTTCCCAAGCTAGGGTAGTATACACACGTATATGCATTACACTTGATTTTTGCTCTTAAATAAAAGCAGCCCTTTGAAACGCTTGTGTAATCGTGTAGACTGTAATCTACATTTAACTTACATTATGTTTTCGTATATACGTATATAACAATTTGCCCCATATATTGAAAACAAAAGGTTTTCGCGGCAGCGAGTTAGATAAAAATAAATGTATTCGACTAGTTCTTTAATTCATTTCGGAGAGTTGCTTGAAAAATAAGTTAAAATAAGAATTTATATGCGGTTGACAAAAATCGTTCTTTTTCACTTGTTTAATGTTAAATTGAGTTATAAACTGGGGAGAAATGTAGATAGAAATTCAAGTCGGTGGTACTATTAGAGTCAGAACGACTTGCAATAACATTTTTAACTTTGTTCAGGAGGAAGTAGAAACATTATCTATTGTTTTATGAAGTGTACGTGCTTAGATTCTGATCAAACTACTCAAAATATCAATATAGATAAATAAAATGCTAAAGGGATGGTGCAACTTGGAAACAATTTTATTCGCATATATCATTTTTTGTAAATATAATCGCTCGCGCCTAATCATCAATAAATTATATTGCAGTAGTGATGTAAAAAATATTAGGTCTGTCCTTTGAGAAATAAAACAAAGGTAATAAATCAGTTAATACCAATTTTTCCAACAAAAATTAGTAATATTTATTGCATTCTTACTGTATTACATCATTGCGCACCATTTTGTTAATTGCAAAGTTTTATTTAAACAGTATTTAATTTAAAGACGAGGGGGTTCGAGAACCCATATAATATATCTATTTTTAAAGGTTTTTTTGAGAAATTGTACATTTAAACCAATACATAATATTGCATAATTAACAAAATTTATTTACGACGTGGCACTGTCAAATAGTGAGAATCACTGCAGAGTTGACGGAATGTCTATTCTAAACATGTAAATTAGTCTACAAAAGTACAAAAAATATAAAATCTATATTTAAAAATTGGAATTATGCTTGCAGGAGGTCTTAAATAAGGAGAGATACTATGGTGTGAAATAAAAATTAATAAAGATAAGAGAAAAAAATATTTTTGTTGCATACTATAAACGGACAGAACTTTCCGGTAGACCTGATATTTCTCTTCTTCGTTAGTTAGTGGTGGCACAGTTGGTGGAATCCATCCCGGCATAACAGTGATGAAAAATAAAGAGAAAATTAATCGGTCGGGAGTTATATAATAGTGACGCTTGTAGATAGTGGAAATTTATTGAAAAGCAATCCTATCAAATTATTTTCTGCTTAGCTCCTTCCTACGCCGCTTCCCGTTCCCGTTCCCTTTTGCCGCACTTGCTCATATTTTTCATTTGAAATGTTGTGTTCATTTCCAGGCGCTGCTTTTTAGATTTTGCAAGTCGAACTTGCTTGCAGTATCTTTCAACCACCACCAAAAAGTAATTTAATTAATTTCCCTTGTTACAAAACAGCATCGCTCGCTCTCTCAGTATTCATTCCACTTCGCAAATAGAGAGAGCATTACAATACTTAGAAAATCGTCCGGAGAGGCAACTAACATAATTGAGTTGGTCGAGTGTGTTTTCCTACCACACTCGCGCACATCGAATTAAAAAAAAGAACGTTGTTGTTGATTCCTAAAAATAATAATAAATGAGTAACGATCGGGCTTGGGGAAATATGAACGAACGTTTCACTGTGTTGTAATTAAACAGCGGTAGGTGAGGTAAGTCCATTAAAGTACGAGCGAGATTATTGTGTGATAGTGAGGCGTGAGGTCCTTCATTAATCTCACAACACGACCAACCCCCCTTCAACCTCTCAACAGCCACCCTCCCAGCCCCCTTAAAGCTACAATTTTCATTCAGCGCTGATACAATTTCATTATACACACTTTATCACCTAAAAGTGTTGGAGGTATTTTCTCTTGTGTGATGTAATTATTAAATAACCGTCTTCGCACATCCCCATCCATCTCGATGATTTCCAATTATAATCAGCCACTCGCAATGATATTATTCCTCGTATTGGTTAAATTGCCAATCGATTTGAATCCGGTCGCCGAATGCTTAACTACCTACGATTGATGTAATTCTCATTATTATTTTGCCAACTCAGATATCTGCTCTAATCAAATTTTCTTTAGAAATCACAAAATCAATCGGACTACAAGTCATTAAAAACTATACAATTCATATTCAATTATTTTAATTAATTCAAAATATTTATAATTTTTAGATGTGTTACTCTGCCAAGATTATTTACGAAGTGGAGTCAAGTAAGTTAAAATTTAATTTATTTGTATGTTTCAGCGTTTCGAATACACTATCAATACTAGTCATCTTCAAGGAATACATATGAGAAGGTGGGTTAACCCATTAGAAAGCATAGGAGATATTGTAGTCACGCATAACTGATTGTAGAAGAAGAGGATTTTATCGTATAAATGAGTGAATACAATACCGTAAACACATGATCAATATACCAAAACCACATTAACCGGAATTAAATTTTCCAAATTGTATGAACATTTTGTGTGTTAAATATTGTACTCCTATGTAATTGTAAGTACATTAACTTTTAAGTTTGTTGGTTAAAATTTTATCCCTAAGGTTTACTAGGAGCTAGAAGAAAATGCATGTTAGAGATCCTTCATAGTACGGATAATTGAGCGATCGACAGACAGAGAGACAGACACATCCTACTTATTTTATCTTAGCCTACTAATATTTTTTGAATTTAAATGTTTAGTCATCTTCGGAGAATATATATGAGAAAATGCATTAGCTCATTGTAGGAGAAGAGGATTTAATCATATAAATGAATAAATAACCGTAAATATATGATGAATTACCAAAACCACATTAACCAGAATTAAATTTTACAAATTAAATTAATATTTTTCATGTTAAATATTGTTTGTAAGTGCTTAATCTTTTAGATTTGGATGGTTGGCCAAAATTTCATCCCTAAAGCATACTAGCTAGAAGAAACTGCATGTAAGAGATACTTCACAGTGCGGACACATTGACCGCTCGACAAACAGAGAGACAGACAGATCAACTGACATATTTTAAAATCCAGTTATTCAGAGTCTGGGAACGCTAATTGGTTCTTATCTTACAAACATTTTTTAAATTTAATTTTTTAGTCACCTTCGAAGAATATATGAGAAAATGAGAAAATTTTATCGTATCGAGTAAATACAAAATCGTTAACACATAATCAATATACCAAAACCACATTGACCAGAATTACATTTTGCAAATGATATGAACATTTTGTGAATTGAATATTTAAATACACTTTTAAGTTTGTTTGGCAAAAACTATTTCATGTTAACTAGAATAAAATGTATATAGAAGATTCTTCAAAGTTTTTGCCGGTACATTGGCCGATCAACAGACAGGCAGACAGACAGTACGAATGACTTTTTTAGAAAGCAGTTTTTTTTAATCTCAGCGAACCCCAATTGGTGCATATCCTATAAAAATTTATATCACAACATTAATTTAGTTTAGAACATATATCTACTTCAAATAGGAAAATTTGTCGTACAAATTAAATACAAGAAAGAAAAAAAAACCTTCCTTTAATTTATTCTTCTTAAATGTATTATATAATTTAATAATAATAAATAAATTTATATTAATATTTAAATTTAAGATGATAAACAAAATTCTTAACATTTTCATCCGTGTGTTCACAGACAATTTATTATTCACATATAACTTTTCAACATAAAACATGCATAATTTTTATAATGCACATAAGCTAGACAACCTTTTTCGTGTAAATTTATTCCTTAATATCCAATTTAATTTCCTATTTTTCTTTAAATATATTGTTTTAATCCGTGTGTATACAACAAATAATCTTCCAATCAATATTTTCTAGCAACTGGATTTGAATAAATTAAACCAAACACAAGCCGCCGGTTCAAATTTGCCGGCACACAAATATTTGTAATTGTTTAGTTAATTTTCAAGTGGAGGTAGTAGATAACGAAAAAAAAATCATCACAATTGCAAACTGCACAATCCTAACAAATTTAAATATTTAACTAGCATTCCTAATTCAACATTTCTAATTATATAAACATGCCCGCTTTCATTCGATTCATATTGCTAACAATAAAACAACACATTGCATATCAAACTTTTAAAAGAACCAATTAATTATTTATGCAGCCCGATAATTAAATAATCATTATTGAATTACATCGTTGCGGCGGTGGCGTTATTCAAAAATAATAATCATTTATTAATTATTAACGCCAAATTCATAATTCGCGAAACAATGGATTTAATTTCGGTGTGTGTGTGTTTGTGTGTATGTGCGACGATCGATAATTTTCAATAACATTACAACAAGCGCAACCAAAAATGCTGTTGCAACATTTGATGACAATTTCAAAACCGGTTTAATGATTTGTATTAATATTTATACAATGTTAAATATATTCGGCGTCAAAAACGTATCATATATAGTGTGGAAGTTGTATGGATGGATGGATAAAAAATAAAGCCATTTTCATAACGTATGTAAAATCGTAAAAAAAGAAAACGTTCGGGTCCCACGCCTATAAAAGTTTGATTACAAAATGTAATTTTAAATCTAATATGTTATTTAAATAATAGATGCCGAGCTTCATTATAATTTTAAATACGATTATGATGACTCAAAAAAGGCTTGTACATATGTATTCACATAAAATATTTCATTGTTTCATTCATAAAAAATTTTACATCCTTAAATTTAGCCATAAAAGTGTGGGGATTTTTTGATGACGATTGTGTGGTGGCGGGCGAGCGGACGAGATAGCGCCCGCAATGGGCGTTTTTGCGCTTTTTATTTTTTGGTTCAACTATTGAAAAATATTAGGCATAGAATAACTGTAATTCATTTCGACCATTAAAACCGAATCAATGACCGTAACATTTTTTGCCCATTTTAATGTAAAACGCAAACTGTTTACAAATCGCTGCATCTCGCACTATGTTGCTGTTTTCATTATTTGTACATTTCTGCTCTCGGACGCAATCATCTGTAACTAAATTTGGTCATATAATAAATCATGTGGTGATGATGTCTTCTACAACATATACAACATCTATGACAAATTTCTCATATTTTTTGCTTGGCAATATAATGTGCTGTTTGCTGCATTTTTATATAATGTAAAAATGCTCAAGTGTGTAAAGGCGACGGGCGGGTTTTTGCTCGTTGTCGTTGTTGTTGCTGTTGTTTGCTGCTGTTAAAGAAGCATTTCGCATCACATTTAAAAAGGCGCGCTCGCCGCTTTTTTGCTGCGTAAATGTATCTCTAGAATAAACCGACAAAAAAAATGCGAATTGATGTAATCATAATTCCAGAGATTTGTGCGCGCGAATAAAAACGGGATTGTTGGCGCGTAGTAGTAAAACACCAACATCATCCACACATAATTTCTTTTAGATTTTCTTTTTCGACGATGATTAAGCGAGCACATACACACAGAAAAAAACAATCAATTAGAAATCAAGCGTTTGCTTCTTGCAGCGCACGTAAAATTAGCAACATCGATTAGCCATACCAGCCGGTAGTATAAAATATGCCCTTCGATTTAAATCCGAACAATGGTTGTTATTTATCTGGAAATGATTATTCCGCTCGGACTTTATAAATCGTTCACCGAGCAAAATAAATCGTAAACAAAACTTTCTTGACAATTTTCGATCTGCGCGCTTAAGAACTTCGCCCAAACAAACCGATTGATATTGTCTTTGTTTTATCTCTCTAGATAATTAATTGCTCTATTTGGTTCCTATATCATCCCACACTCCCTCTCCACCCTCGCAATATTTATTATAAATCTCGCTTTTTGTGCTGCTGCGCCAGGTAGTATCTAAGCCATTAGTTTTCCGCCAAGCAATTATACTTTCATTACCAGTAAGTACATTTGCTTGAATTTATATCGCATTTTTTGCAGTGAAATGAAGTAATTTCTCGCGCCGCGAGAGTGATATAAATCATTTTTATTTTTCGCTTAACTGCATTGTTAATAACAATTCCTCTTTTAATTGTGCGCGCACCGACGTTGTAATTATTTTTTGCTGTTGTTATTGTTGTTGTTTTTAGAAGATGTTTGATTGATTGAATTGCGCGAGCCAAAAAACTAATTTAGCGTTGTTGGAATGCAAATACGATAATGCGGTAATAAAAGTTGGAAGAAATATTGCAGGAAACAAACAAAATTCGTTATAAAAACGTCAAGTGCTATCGCATCATTATTTTCGCCTAACATGTGCGGAGTGATAGTGTTTTTGTACGTTTTAATATCCGACAAGCGTTTTATATATTATAACATATAACACATCACATTATACAATAAAAAAAGTATTTTATTTTAAAATTTATTACTGTCGTTCTCTCATTTCCTATATCAACTTACAACATTCAGCTTCATTCATCTTCATACGTTATAAGCAACAAAAGCCAAATCAGACAATGTGATGCATGTAGTATGTAGTGCATTTACAAATAAATGCACATGCACATGCATTCAGTCTATTAACTAATTACTAAGTTTTTTTTGCGTTCGCTCTCTTCCACAATTTAAAACGATCATTAGTAGGTAATAAATTATAAAGTGTTTCCTTCGTTCTTCCACCGACAATTTCTTTGATTAATGAATTTTCAAATTTCTCGTAGGACATAAATAATTAATTAAATCATTGTTATATTGTAATTGCTGGTGCATATCCTGCGTCTCGCAACTGTATTACTATATCTATAATTAATTTAGCCCTCCTTTTGCGACGACGACTACCAACCAACAAAGTTTCACTCGATGTGGAAAGTGGATGAAAAGTCTATAAAATATTTTAGGTGCGAAATTTAATAATGGGCATCGGTATAAAATTTATTATTTTTGGTCAGTGTATATACATGTATATATACGTTAGAGTATAGCGAATAGAGAGAAAGAGTATAGTTGTGTGTGAAGAAAATGAAAAACTCTAATAAATTACGTGACCTGTAACAAAAGCGCCGAAGGTGTCATTAATAATTGATATTTTGATGTAACAAACTGCGAGATGTCGATGTGGTGTTCGTTTGCGTTTTTCTCATTAATAGAAATTAAAGAACTGCATCGAAGAAAAATGGTTTTTATCGATTTGAAATAAAAAAAATTGTATAGTCGAACATAGGGGGATGAGAATATATTTGTGTATGTTTACCTTCGAGTTCTACGACTTTTCCCGCCCTCTTTAGCGCCTTGACAGCTTCATCGTGAGTGGCTTCTCGTAGATCTTCTCCATTTACGGAGAGGATCGCATCCCCAACGTATAGTTGTTCGGTCTGATCAGCAGCCATTCCCTTAAATATCTTACTAATCAGAATCGGCATCTTATTTTCTTTTCCTCCTTTAATCGAAATCCCTAAGCCATTATTGTCAGATTTAACAACCCGCACTAACCGTTTTTGATTGGCCACAGAGTCCGGAACATCCGGAGTGTCACTAAGCCCGCTTGGGGTTTCAATGTTATTATTCAAAGTTCCGTTTAGTGTCGTCGTATTCTCGTAGGATTCATCTAGCGTGATGCTGAGATAGTCGTCCTCAAGTGTGACAAATACGCGGTACCATTGACCACGAACATGCGTTTCTAGGATACCGGAGCGGCCGTAATACCCGGGGGATGTCACCCCTTCAACCATTCTCTCACAGACACTCATGTTCACATCATTTTAGCACGACGACGGGCCCGACTATATCTTCGCTGAACACCTGCTGATCACACCGGAAAGCACATGCACACTCTTCTCTTCACCGCTTCCTCATCGACGTGCGCTCACGCAAACTCACTTTTCATTCACTCGACGGCGATGTTTTTAACGCAAAATCGACTTTTTAATTCAAACAATTGAATCAGAATGCAAACCTCTCGCTCCCTTTACGACGTCGTAGTAGTGTATCTACTCTAATGTAACACGCGACTGTGGCATTCACTCCGTTCGCCGACAGAGTCGTTATTAGGGGGTCCCGGTAGCGGCACCGTCGTTCAACGATTCGGCGCGCAGAATACCCTCACGTTTCTATGGTAACTGGTAGTCCCACATCTCCAACACCTTTTGTTTCATTTTTCGAACTCAAGGTCATCTACACGCAGGTAGTAAGAATTACATAACAGACAGCTGTTGTTGATGTCGTAGAATACGTACATTGGATAATACGATCGTTCGTTGCTTCTTAATCAAACCAACATCTATTCTACTTGCTACTAATCGTTATTAATTAAACATAAAACCAACTTAAATAAAATATATATTTAATCATGCGTATACATACAATATTACATCTTATTACACCGTTATTATAATCAAGGTAATTATACATAATATATTACTTATAATCGTTTTTGTTTGATGTGATTAATTAGCTTCTATTAATGTTAGTATCATATAAAAAGCATAAAAATTCTTTATCTAACATAGGCAACCAAGTTAACCTCACGTGCATTAATGAAACGACAACGACGATCAATTGACGAAAAATTCATTGCGAGATGATGTTTTGTTTGTACAAATCGCAAACCAGACGTTTAACAAATATTTTCAACGTCTCCTCTCGCATTTTTCCCACATCCATCACTTCCTCGTGATTGGCTTGCTGTGTACTGTTGTAACATGTAACGCATTGATTTGTAATCAAACTAAATGCTAGAACAGTTAAATCACAGTGACGAGCAGCAACAACCTCATGCACAGTTGACATTCCAACAGCGTCAACACCCAACATCTGTAGCATTTTTAATTCAGCTATCGTCTCGTAATTGGGACCTCCCAAGCAAGTATAAACGCCTTCCTGCAAAGTCTCCTCATCGTTGCCCAAATCCGTCCATGTTTTCTTAGCGATTTCAATTAATTCCTCACTGTAAGCTTTATTCATCGGTGGGAAACGCGGTCCAAAACGCTCATCGTTCGGTCCTTGCAATGGATTGTTCCCGGCAAAGCCCATCAAATTGATGTGATCCTTCACCAACATCACATCGCCAACTTTGTATGCAGGATTGAGGCCACCGGCTGCATTTGTAGCAATTAAATGCGTTACTCCAATAAGTTTCATAACTCGTATCGGCATGCAGCATTTCCATAACGGATATCCTTCGTAATAGTGGAATCTTCCTTGCATACAAAGCACTTCCACCCCTGCCAAATATCCAAATACTAATTGTCCTGCATGACCCTCTACTGTGCTGACAGGAAAGAATGGAATGTCTTCGTACGGAATGACCGTTCGATCAGTTACCTCTTCAGCCAGCGAGCCTAATATAGGAGCTAATTTAAAGTACGTCATTCAATGTAATTGAAACACTTAAAGGCATCAAGCAATTATTAATTAATTGTAACACCAACTATTATTATTTCAGTTTGTTCAAGGCTGATTCGATAAAGATTTCATTTAGTATCATTAAAATGGCTATTTGCCATGAATAATCGATTTTTTGCAGCTGAAATAATGTTCGTTTTATGCAACAATTAAAAAAACAAAACACATTTGACGTAATAACGCACAATGTATCGCATTCATCCATATATCTCCTCATTATTTTTTTTTTCAATTCAATTCAGATTTATCGAATTAATATTAACGACGTTTAACAAAAACAAAACAAATTTCGAAATACATCACAACTATATCATCTATTTCAACATATTTTTCTTAACATAAAAATACTTACCCATTCCGGAGCCACATATTATCCCAAGCTTAGGTCGTATCGGTATTCTATCTAACAAATACTTCGCAGTTTCTTCTAAATGTTCATAAGTATATCTGTAATTTATTATTCATTAAAGTTACACTCGTCTACAATCGTCATCCTTTATAATATTATATATGTATATATCAAAACATTTTTACTATATCACAATACAATAGATTACAAAACAATTATGTGGATTAAATTATGTATTAATTATTATTCTAGATATAAATTTAATTATCCTAGTATCAGTATTATAGTATGCGTAGTAAACTTACTGATTTTCGCTGTTTGAGATTGTTCGCTGGCGATGTTGTTTTACGCTCAAATTTCCATTTGATCCATTTGATTTTCCGTTTAAGTGTGTGTTGTTATTCGTCGTAGAAACTTTACTCATTTCGAAGTCAATTAAACAATATCAATTTTATAATACAACTTTTTAAAGTGTTCTTCTTATGTTCTGTAAAGACTGTTGTGCTATTTGTTTGTTCCTATCTTTATATACATGAGGTTGTAAACTAACAGCGCCTATCAGTTTTATATGTTTGTGACAAATGCGCTGCTGAAATTTACGTAATGTATGAATTCAATCATAATTTAGGGACAACGTCACAACATGAATGCGATTATGATTATAAACAAACGAGTCTACTATCTATTAGCTCGATTACTAATAATTTTTACTCTTATTTATTATCACTCGCTTTTTTTTCTGTTTCCCACCACCTGCATTCCAAATGTGTGCTGATAAATAGTCGAAAATTAGGCTGGTACATACATATGTACCTTAATTTTGTATATAAGTAATTATCAGGTTCATGGTTGTGTTCAATTAAATCAATTTGGAGTGATGATTACGTAACAGAAAAAAAAATATAATCGTGTGAGATACTTGTATCTCTATGTACATTATTTTCATGGTATTGCATATAATATTTTTTTGGCATGAATGTCAAAAGCTATCTCTACTTTATCAAAGGTTTTTATTGAAGTACAATAATGGGGGGGCTATACATATGTAAGATTCTAATTTATCGCTTTATTTATCATTTTGAATTATTAGTATCGTTGAACTTGAAGAGAAAACTAGATTTTAAAAGGAAATAACAATTTATATACAAAGAGAATATTATTTATTAAATTCTACACATAGTAATTATTAATAAATTACTTATAAAAGTCGAAAAATCAGAAAATCACAATTATTATATTAGATGCAATAAAATCGGATAATTAAAATTTATAAACAAAAATTTTTTTGTCACGTGTTTCATATTTTTTTTATATAATTACACTTTGTGTCTTATAAAATACTTCTATTGTTAATGAACATAACAAAAATAATTGAGCAATAACAAGTTATACAGAGAAAAGAGGATTAGAATAATAACGCAAAATATTAGTAGGGTATATTGGTCCCATAACAAAAAAATAAATAGCAACAAATCTTAGTAAAATCATTCGCTGATTTTACTAAAACTTGTTATTCAAAGTAAAATTAAACAAGAAAAACATTTAAAACAAAGATTAAATAATTTAATAAATAGAATAAAAAATACTGAATAATAATAATTTCACTAGATGTTAGATAAATTATACTGTCACAAGACAAAAAATAAAAAACTTTGTGCATTAAAGCAGAAATTACAAATTATGCAATATAATATAATTTAAAAATACCTATTAAAATGCCCATTAATACGCGATAACTGGCGATAAATATAAAAATTAGTTTTGTAGATAGCACTGAATCAGACTGAACCTCATTATACACTGCTTGATGAATATTTACATGAAACTTTGCTATTCTACAGTGTGTTTGACTAGAGTTCAATTTAGAATTTAGCAAATTATTAATGAAATAGTGAGTAATTGGTTGAGCCCTAGTTAACACACGGTTTCATATTTAATAACGAGGTTTTAGGGCATAAACAAACGTCAAATTTCAGGAACCAAGTCAATTACATTTGTATACAACAGATGATTGCAATTCATTATTCTAGAAAAAGTGATTCTTAAACAATTAGAGTTTTAAATTAAGATCAAGGCTTTTAAATATAATTAATTGTATGTTCATTCTCAGATCAATATTACTTTAAGATAAGTACATATACTTTTTATCATTTGTTTATGTATTTTATATACAGTACGATGTATATTTTTTAAGCACTAGTTATCTAACACGAGCACATTTCCTTCGAAGTAACTATTGTGGTTTATTATTTATACGAATAATAAGAGGAGTAGTAGCAATGGTGCTGATTGAAACAGCATTTTTTGTCTAAATTGTTTACACCAAAGTGTTGGTTTTTCTTAAAGATCAGTCTAACTACCAACAAAAAAATACACTGTTCCCGTTCATATAGTATAGTATGGGAAATAAAATGTACAAATATAACACTTATGTATATAGAAACCTGTATGGCAGGATTTTGGTACTACTAAATACCATGTCAATTTTTTTACAATTTATTTACTTATCTCTAATTTAGAGAGTTTTAGGCCTTACTCATTTCTTTTTATTAGCCTTTTCTGCCTTTCGTTGTTGCTTTTCCTTCTCTTTGCGATCTTTCTCTAGTTGTTTTCTCTCTTTTTCAGCCTGAACTTTCAATTCCTTAATTTTACGTTTTAAGCGTGATTTATCTTCGCCACCGATTTTCAATATCTTAAAATCGGCGGAGGTTAATTGTAATAGTGCAGAACCGTTAACTTGTAATTCTAAAAACTTTGATATATGCTGTTCTAGTCCTAATGCTAATAACCATTGGCACACCTAAAAAAATTCAATAGATAAGCAATGTTTAATCACTCGTGACATAATTATAATTTGATTGATGTATTTATAGTGCGTATAAATAGAATTCGTTATATCTCACTACAATATATAATAAGCATTTATCTTAAGATATATTCATTTTATCTCAAATGTTATTCTAGAACGTACTTGTTCCTTGCTCCAATCAATTACGGGTCCTGATTGCCAGAAATGTGAATTTCGCTTATCACTTGCTATGCTGCAGGACGATAAACTTATATCAGATGGATGCATACTACTCCATGTATCATGCCTTGAAGGTGAAACAGAACCCGATGATAAACTAGAAGGTGAAGGGGGAGTTGGAGATGCTCCCGATTGGTGTTGCCATGGCACTGATCCAGGAGGTGATAATGTAACAGGAACAACTTTTTTCACTAAATTTCAGTAGTGTTATTGCATGTAGCTTTATTGGTATTAATTAACAAATACATACCTCGAGCATTCGCTTCGCTCACAGCTTGACGTATTTCCTCTAGTAAATGCTGGGCAGTGCTTTTACTCTTTTCGCTCAATTCATCCGTCGAATTATTTAAGCTCTCGCTACCCATACGCTTTTCTCGTTCAGCCAACACCTATTTGCATTCAAAATTACATCTAGTGCTTCAATGCAAGCATATTAAAGTGTACAATACCTGTTTTAGTTGCTCAGCTAATGATGCTGGTGGCCCCATTCCTATATTTTTATTATTCGAGCCACCCACCCAAGGATCGGGACTGGATTGTTGAACTAAACTCTCTTTTTGTACTTTAGCATAGACCACATTCTGTGAATTGTTTATAGTTTTCTGTGAACTATAATTATTCTGAATCTGCGTGTATTGTACATGCTGTGAATTATAATGCATATTTTGTGAATTATACTGTGCGGTTTTACTGTATGTGGAATAGTTATTAGTTTCTAGTGAGTTCGGCCTTATAAGTTCGTTTTTTGTATCATTAATGTAAGGCGGATCTAATTCATCAGCAGAATTATAACTTTCATCTAGACCATAATCAGAGCTGCTATTGCTTAATGAACCTTTCTTTGTACTTGGTAGTTGTCGGTTAGCTAGAGCTCCTCGGTTTGCTAATTCCGCTTTGCTTTTATTAGCGGAAATATCTAAAAGCTCGTGCGGTGGTACGGCGCTATCAAACTCCTCCTTTATAGGTAATTTTCGCTCGACTGTCGCTGTTTTATCAATGTCGTCGGGACTAGCATCAGATACTTCCGTATCAGAGAAATCTGGCGTAATGCTATGGTCGAGTTTGTTTGGTGGTTGTTTTCGTGTCATTTGTGGAGTTAGCGATTTAACGTTTGAATTATCATATGGCAAGGACATTGGCATACCAGCCTGTTGTTGAGTTTCGAGTAATTTCTGTTCTAGTGCAATTATACGATCCTTTAAACTCTTAACAAGCGCGTTATATTCGGTATCCTTTTCTTGCAATAATTGTTGATAAAAATCTTCGCGTTGCGCCATTTCCAACTCGCGTTGTTGAAATTCTCTACATAATTGTTTTGCGCGACTGTATTTCTTTTCTAGCGCCAAATATTGATTTTGTGATTGTTCTAGCATATTTTGATAAGTCATGATCTCCTTCTTTGTTGTGGTAAGGGCTCGCTCAGCTTCACTATTTTGTTCCATCAACTATAATTAAATAATAATATCCATTAGACTATGCAGATAATTTAAAAAATTATGAAAATGCTACATTGAAACAGGCATTAAAATAAGACACCCCATTACCTTGACTTTAAGACGTGCCACTTCTTGTTCTGACAAATTAAGTTTGCGTTGGCTCTGCATTAAACACACAAAAACACAATAACACATTTAGTTACGTTAGGATTGGATGCTACTCGACACACAAAATGTAAAACCAATACAAAAAAACTAACTCCATTTGCAGTTTATTGCATCATTAACTTACCTCTTGTAATAGCAAACCTATAGATTCTTCGCCACCTGCGAGTTCGTGATCGAAAACATTATCGTTATTAGTCGTTGATGGACTAACTGGGCCATCAGATACACTGCTATTTGCGGAACCTTTAATATCGTTATTATCAATAATTTATTATTAGCACAAATATAGTTTCAAAGTACCTGTTAAAGGAAGCGTACTCGCATCGCTTTGCTGCTGTTGTTGCTCGGCTTCAGCCAATGCGCGTTGACGACGCTCTTCTCTTTCTTTATCTGCTTGCAACGATTGCCTAATGAGTTGGGCGACTTCGCTGTTTTGTGGATCGCGTTCCCTGCCAATACTAAATTTAACAATTCCAGACGTATTTCGTAACACGCTTGCTGCGTATGCTTGAGTCACTCCGACCAAACTTTTTCCATCCACTTCAATTATCTGATCGTTAACTTGTATTCGACCGTCTCTGGCTGCCGCTCCATTGGACGTAATAGTTTTCACAAAGATACCCAATTTCTCAAGTCCAGCATCAGCTCCAACTCCCATGCCGATAATGCTCAGTCCCAATCCTTCGGGACCTTTTAGCAACTCAACAGGAAATACGTCCATCTTCTCAACACGTTTTTCCAATTCATATTCGGCACTTGCTGCAACCGGATCGACATCCTCGTTGCGTCTATCATAGTCGGTAATGCTGAACGTTGAAAAAACTTTTATCGGACCTGTCGAGAATTTAATTTTAGTTGATTTTGGCTTCGGAACGTAGATGGGATATTCTAAATCATCTTCATCGTCTTCAGGCAATCCTGGCACTTCCATCCAAAAATGTCCGTCCTCATAATAATGTACACCATTCTCAATACCCACAATTTGCAATGGTTTCGGTACGAATTCAGTGATACTTTCAATATTATTAGATTCGGATAAGCTAGTCACAGAATCTAGAAAATACACAAAGTAAATATAAATAATCACAGCGTATTTATGTTATAAAACCTATTAAACCAGAATCCGAAGCCATACTCGTATCCAATTTGCTTTGACTCACTAATGAAGCGTCAATATCATGAGTGGAAACATCGATACTGCTCGTCGATTCATTCATTACAGTATGCTGATTGATTCGCTCAATTTGTCGATCAGTTTTACGTACTTTTATTACTTGCGCATACTCCACCTGATCATTAAACAGTTCGTCTTGCAGCGAGGAAGACGCATAACTGTCGTTCAACGATGGTAGTCCTAACGAATCCTGCATGGATGAGTCTTGCAGCAGCGAACTGGACGCATCCGGCATCCACTTGTTCTGCTTCGAATCATCTGTGTTTAAAAGTCTTTGAATCTCTTGAGCCTCCTCATCGGATAATATTTCTTGTCTACATGAATATTTAATATAAAAAAATCTGGTTTCGAGTAAAAGGATATTTCAACTCACCTTATCCGCTTTTCGAGAATTCTACGCGTGAAACACAAAAAGTACATTATTATTTAATGATATTAAATGTAGTGGGAAGGAATAATAACTCACTTAGAACTGAGTAGATTTTCAGCTTCTGCAGGTGTCATTGCATCGGCTTCAGGTACATTTTCTTTAATTATTACATTATCTTCGTCATCACTAGCATCTGCATATTCAACGTCATTGAGATCGAGTATATTAGCTTCTGAACGAGTTTCAAGATCAGGTGATGCAAGATATTTACTAGGGCTCTGAAATTGTATATTAAGTTAGTTACACTGAAAGTGTATTATAGTAAATAAACGCGTACATCTTTGGGTGAAAAGCAAGGAACTACATCGGGCCTATTGGAAGTTTCTACAGATCTTTCATGCTGCAAAAATTCATGACAACTTTCATAACTTTCCTGATTCTCCAGTTGCGATATGGCTGAATTTGTAGCTAGATTTGACGTGTTACTGTACACAACATCTGAATCGACACTCTTTTGTTGAACGATCGTTACTTGCGAATCGGAGTCGGTAGATGCATTCGATTTTTGTTGATGTAAGCAGCTGGGCTTATTTGGAACCGCATAGATTGCCTCCACCATCTTCGGCTGGGATAATGGCGATTCTATGCTCTCCGAGTTGGGTGAATCGCGAGGATCAATCGTCGCATAATCGCCCTCATCCTGTATAAATAGGTCTGCTTTTTGGTCGTCGGTCACGGGATAATCGTATAATGCATCTTCTTCGTGCGGCTTCAATCTCGCTTTGATTTCTGGATAAGGTTCATTAAAACCGCCTTCGTCTGTCGTTGAGCTGACGATTGATGGAGGCCTGGATCCTAAGCCCGCAGCAGGAATGTTTATTGAAATACTGGAAACTTTACATCTTCTTGGTATCGGTACGATTTCTTCATCAGTCTTTGTTTTTACTTCATTGTGGTCTACAACAAACAATAAACGATAAGATATCGCAGAGGCTTGGTTATTATATAATTTTTTAAATCACGTTTTTTTTGGTATTTTAATTTTCAACAACGTACGTACACGATTAAATTCTTTATGACACTTTGTTGAAAAATAATTATTGAATATTTTTATGATATGCAGTTATGATGATTCAAACATATGTCACAGTACTAATCAATTTTTTGAGGTGGACGTAATTTATTAAAATTCACATCGTTAAGCATTACTTTAAAGTAGGTCAAGTTCTAAAATTATCATCAAACAAAAACACAATTAAAAAATTCTTTTAACTATAAATGTATCATCGTTTCCTCAAAATTAGTTAAAATGAAAGGTGGTGCTCCAAATAGAATGGAGACAAAAATGTTCATAGCAGTTTGTTTCATATAATTATAAAGAAAAAACGTGCCTAGAAAATAATAAAATAAATTAATAATCATATTGTTTCTTCTTAGAAATGCATATTCAACATATTTAGCGAGGCTTACATTATTAAATCAATTAGATTTTAATCAAATGAATATTTATTAGTTGAATTGAAGTCAAATGAAATGAATTGTAATTTAATACATTAAGATTATATTTTTAATAATAAGCAAGTAAAGTAAGTAAAAATAGAAAGTTAATAAAAATTGATAACATGCAGAAAACCAAAAAGCATGTAATTTGTTGCATGTTCTACACTGTGTAAATATTAATTTTACAAATTGCCACTTATAATATAATTATCGTTAATGATTACAATAATTAAAGAATGCAATAAGTTGCATCAAAGATTTTTATTTATCCATAAATAAGCGAGTTAGTTCGTACAGCAAAAATTGAATGAATGATTTATTTGTAAATTCAGTAGGCATCGGTTTTTGTGCTAAAAATACGAGCGATTAAATCAATTTAGACAGATGTTATTGCATAAACAGGAAATTTGAAAATAGGTAGAACTATATACAAAATTTGCAACAAACCTGAACAATCTATACACATTAGTTTTAACCTTAAACACATCTTTATTGGTTGTTGTTAAAATTGTTTGTTCACTGTCATGTGTACTCTTATTGTTGTTACGATAGAATCATTGCACGTATTAGTGGTGTAATCAAACAATTTGTTCAATCTTTATGGACCATTTTTCAGTTTAGTACTTTAAACCTTTTGCAAGTTAGAATAATGTACAAAGATAGAGAAAGTAAATATACTTTAGCACGATCAGCCTCTCCCAAACACACTGATCTATAAATAAATTCCACTAGACCTACACACTTATACGCTCTTAATTTTTGTTTTTGTGGTTAATATGTCGCTTTTTTCCTCTCATTTAGCAACAGCCCACGCAATTTCACTCGAATTACACGACGAACACATGTCGGCCGGCTGAAAAACGAAAAGCGAACAATAAACAAATGTTGTGCTCACCTTGGTCCTCTTCAGTCTTTTCATTTGCTTCAATTTCCTGTTTCTCATTCTCGGTCTTGACTCGACTTGGGCTGCTTGGAGGACTTAGCGAACTTAAACTTCCCGACGTCGCGCTCAAACTTTCTTTGCTTGCATCGTTCTCATCAAGTATAGATTTTGATACACTCGTCGGCGATTTGGGTGAAGCAACGGGTTTGCAGCCTTCTTGGCTTGATGATCGCGTTTTGACGATTGGTATGAAATCCGGCTTATTCTCCTTATTCGTATCCTCGATTTCACGCCGATGAAGACCTCTAATCACACGTGTATTTATATTTTTTACCGGACTCGTCGGCGACTCGCGAATCGGTGACTTTTCTAATTTACATGGTGCTTCTTTCACCGGTGACGACTTGGGACTTATGATCGGACTGACATCGCGATTAATCGAACTGGATGTTAATACTGGAACGGATACAGGTCGATCTCTTCGTGTGACATTCGAACGTCGTGTGACATCCGGTGGTGCAGGTGGCGATGTTGATGGACTTCGCACCCTCGTCGAATTGAAGCTGGCGCTACGATTTGCCATCGCCGAGCGATTATCAACCTCCTTATTGCCATTGGTCACACCAAATTTCACATCCACTTTATTCGGATCACTATTGTATCGACTACTGCGTGTTTTCGAGAAATGCGACGTCCAATTACGCTGCTTCTCAATCAACTCTTTACTGTTGAACTTCCGCTCAGGTTTTTCCGGCTTTTTCATTAACACCGGCTTAGTTCGTTCCTCCGAATTTCCATTCACTTTCATATTATTACTTAGCACCGATACACCTAAATCACTATCATTTTTATTCGCACTAAATCCATTCGTCTTATCATTCAGTACCGGGACGTGTTTAACTTTATGATGCGTGGGTGAGGGAGATCGCGAACCATCATGCGATTTGGTATCGCGATGTTCACTATTCGCGGAACTACTGCGCGATCGGTCCAATATATTGGAAGCACTTTTCGTTGACTGGAGCGGAATTATTCTATCTCGGCCGCGATTCTCCTCGCCCAGCTTCTCGAACAGCGCTCTCGCATTATTGAAACGCGTGAGATGCGATTCGGTGCGTACGACTGTCACGTTGCCATCCACGTCCTTGTTCTCCAAGCCGGGACTGCTCGTCGAGCGCGTTTTGCAGCGTATCGGCGTTATAATATCATCGCGTTGGTTCGCTTGAAATATATTCGCTATTTGGGAGACCTTTGAGCCAGCCCTGGGTGCCTTCTTATCCTCCATCTTGGTCGACTATTCTCGTATATTGCACCTAAAACAAGTAACTGAAGGATTAGAGTGTGTCAATGTAACCCAATTAACATTCTTCTCTTACGTTAGAAAGTCATTATAATTCTTAATTACATAAATTTATGTACATATTATGTGAATGTTATCATAAGTAAGGTTGAGATAGTATTGTATTCATGAGAGAAGTAATTTTATGTAATACTACTGAATGAAAAACTCTTTTTATTAATGAAACTTTATTTTTATTTAATTCCGCACGATAAAATAAAGTTATGATATTGTGTAAGTATAAGCAATATCGATGCTTTTATTGGCAATGTTACTGCGAACGTTTTCCGCACGATGTAAATAAAATAAAATTCTGCACAACAACGCAAAAAGTAAACGTACGTATAGTGTTGTGCGCGACACGATTTACATCTCACTTACAACATTGAAAAATTGCCTTGAGGTGATTTAATAATATTTACAGATTATTATCGCAATTGATAGGAAACTATCCGCCATATTACTGCAAACAGCTTTAATCTTAATTTGGCGTAAAATGTTAAGTCGATGACATAATAGATTTATAATCACACGCACAGTTTGTTTGAAACAATTTTAATCGACGTGTTTTTTTAAGCGAGACGCGCAGATAAATAATCATTAAACAAACAGTACAGGTTAATGCTGTTATCAAAAATTTGCGCTCTCGTTAGTTAATTTGTTTTTTTTTGGCATAGAATCCAAGGTGAATTCCAAGCAATTATGAATGAAGGTGAAAAAGCATGCAAAGTCTTGTTTTTATCGATGTACGTGTGTGTGTGTACGCTGGGAAAAAATATGTTGAGGAGGGTGTTGCCACGTGAAGTGCGTACTACTACAGAGAGCTACGGAAAATGAAAAGCAAGTGCATCGACGTTACGTCTGGTTAGGGTGGAGTATCGATCTTTATGCACAGCGAAACCGACGGGGAAGTTATTTCAGATTTGCGCCCTTACTCTTACATAACGCCCGATATGCTGCGATGAGATAAAAATGATGTAATCGAACTGTGCAATTTGTACTCGATGCTGCGAGCGTATATCAATATTACCGAGTTTGTGAGCGCACGAATTTTGCGGATGAGCGTTCGAATTATATAAATTTTACAATATGCTATGCCAAGGTTTTATAATTAAATGTTTTTAACCTTTCAAATAGATATTTATAGAACATTGCTTCCACTTCTAAGAAATTCGCTTAGGTTGGAGGAAATGTTGTTTTATAATACATATATATTGCACTGGAAACAATCAAACTATATATGTATTATTGCCTTCCAAACACAACAATCAAAATATTAAAATTTATTATTAGATATATTATTGCGCGTATTTTATAATTATCTACGTAATTGGATAATAACTTAATTGTTTGTTACTGCAATGTCAATTTATTGTTTCATACATACATAAAGTTCTAATAATGGTGGTGACGTAACAACAACAAAGGGTGGTACAAAAAGCGTTCGGTAACCCTCGAGCGACAAAAAAAGCTAAAGCTCAAAAACAGGGTAGTATAGAAGCAATTTACTTTTATATATTGATTGATTTTTAATCACCTCATTTTT
>JARJDW010015019.1:0-11770 GCA_030264715.1 Adinopsis sp. GC000173 | reverse complement strand
GATATGGAGCTGAAAATCTCCAAAATTAATTACACAATATTAAGGAACATTTTTATGAATTTTCAAAGAAATTGGTTGCTGGGGCCAAATCCACCTCTTATACCGCTAAACCCTTTCTAATCAATTTTTAAGTAGCTTAGAATTTATTGTCGAAACAATTTTTAATTCGCGCATAAACACAAATTCGTTGAAAGCTTTATTCAACTTTCCATGCTTGTACAGCAAATTAAAAAAAATAATACGAGCAAACATTTTTTTTGCATCATTCATCCCCAAATTTATGTTTTTTTATGATAATAAATTATTATTTTAATCAGCTTAAAAGCGATTATTTATTACGAAACAAAATTTTTAAATGATTTAATGTTTATGACACTTTCATTTAGTATTAATTAATAATTATTGCGTTTTTTTTTAATACGTAAGCCTTAATTTTTAAGAAAGGTTATTTGAAAATCGCTCACATTGCAGGCATTTTATTGTTTGTTATTAGGTGAGATTTATACTCTGATTCTGCACAGCAACGCATAAAACGCACACACGCCGCAACTATAAAAAATTAAGCTAATAATATTTTCCTTTTATAGAGAAGCATTGGTAGTAAAAAACAAGTTGTAAGCTTTTTTCTCTGTCATATGTTTCACAAATGTGGATAAATAAACAGTTCAACTATTTAGCCATAAAATATTTATTGTTAATTCTTCTAATATACAAGATTATTAACTTTACACAACAGGTTTTTTAAGTGAAAACTTAATTTCCAAGAAAAGTGTTCAAAATAAAACTAAATTTAAAATTAAATTAGTCTGAAATTACTCAGAATTAAATTATAGGAATTTCTATGTATTTATGTTCAATATAAAATTGTTATAGATGTAGGATTAGTTGTGCAAATTTTAATTTTTGTATCTTCTAGGAATTAATAATAATTTGGTTTTCCAGACGTATTAAAATGTTGCTGGACGAAGTGAACAGAATTATTAAAAAAAATAAAAATTAAATGATCATGTGCCTTTTTTGTTAGGTTAACGTATCTCGGTAACCATCTTAGTATTTGTTCCTACAATCTGAGACCGGTGGTTTCACCAATTTTTACATATAATTTGAAATTACTCAAGATGGAACTTTATGAACATTGCGTCTATTTACCTGCAATATAAAAATTTTTATTATGTGTTTAGGTATTGTTGTGTAAATAAATTTTACATGCTTCCGTCCTTGTTTGCCTTGTTTACATACATCTCTATCTGCGTCTAGCGGCAGGTAAAGTGTAAAGTTAAAAATGATTAGGCACGTAAAGTAAGGAGTGCAACCTTTAATTTCAAAAGTTTCCAGATTAGTTGCATACGTGGTTGCATATTTCTAACTTGAAAATTGAACGGGTTGAAAGTATTATCAATGATTTATGATTGATTGTCAGAAACGTAATAGCTTATGTTCAGAAAATTAACTGATTTTATAACTATATTTTACGTTTTGCGAACTTTCAACTTTGACGTTTCTAAAAATTGTATGTCTACTGACGCTAGTGATATTGCGCATAACACCAACTTGTAAATAATCAAGTTACTTCTCTGTAATATTTATTTGTCATTTGCGTCATCAAGTGTAAAACATATTTAATTTTTCTTAAATATTTTTTCGACATGAAAAATATTGTACGTTATTTGGCAGGCAAGTGCTATTTTACAGTTGTCTCTTAATGATATATGTAGATGATATGAAATTGAATACCTATGCATTGTTAAAATATCATACCACTACAACCTATATAGAAATTGTACATTTTACGAATGCAATATTTGATCAAGTATCAAATTGCTGCAGTGAATGTTTTGCTTTGAATTAAAATTGCGTTGTTTTTTTTTCTTTTTAACGCTGTATGTCAGTATGTAATTATATACTGTTGTTAAATTTCACTTTTTCTTAATTAAAATTTTTGCTGTTTAGAGAGGCCATAAATGTTTTGAACTCAAATTACAAGTATCTTTTACCAATTGTCTACCTATATGAGCGTTTTTGCTTCCAAAATATTTTCTTGCATTTGTTATCAAAAGTTTGTTGACTAAATATTTTTAGAGTAGTGGTTAACATTGTTCATATAGGGAACTCTTGCAACTATAATGTTTATTTTCTCCAATTTTCATAGTTTTGCACAACATTATTGAATTTTGCTTTTCTTGCGAACCCATATTTGCATTTCGCATTTTTATTTCCATATTGATAGTTACACTGGACTCACAAGTTAATCAGCCTGAAAATGTATTCTACAAAAGTCATCTTTCGCTTTGCATGTTCAATAATTGCTCGAAGGAGAGCTCGCTTTAATGATTTTAGGAAAACTGTGTATAAATCACATGCGCCATCTGTGATTTACAAAACTACATAAGTACTCTTGGACGGCTACCATTGAGCATGCGCATTTGGTTTTTGCGTAGATATATAAAGTGAGGTTATAATATAAAAGTGGAATTTAATTATTCTTCTAGGAATGTTGTTGTATTATTATTAATATATCTTGTTAATTCTTCTAGAATAATAAAATCGGTCTAATGTGTTTCAGATTTTCAATGCCAGAGTTATAGAAAATATAAACAATAATAATTATGATACTTATTCCTACCCAAAACACCGAATGAATCTGAAGGAAGTTGGAATACGCAAAATGTCGGATTGCTTTTGTTGAATATGCCTTCAAGAATTGGAGAAAGATGCATGTTGTTGAGCAGGAAAAATAAACATGTGAGTTTTATATTACCAACAGTGCCATTTTGAGATTTGTAAAGGGTACAATAATGCATTATTATTAGGGTGTCTAACAGCTTCAACATGTAAGGGATGTAATGTTGTTCTGAAATTATTAAGGGGTTTTATGTTAAAAATAGAACTGATATTACTACCATCTCCTCTATATTTTACATTAAAATTATTATTAAAAATATTATGGTTAATGCATTTTCTTATAAGTAAAAAGGAAAAGACTATGAAATTGCCCATTTGTGTAAATTAATTATTCAACTTAATTAATAAGTTGTTATGCCCGTGTATTAAAAAAATAATCTAAGAAGCTTAATAGTCAAATAACTTTTCATTTATTTTATGAATTTATAAAAGGAATTTTAATTAAATCAATCTATTAGCTATTTTTATAGGTAAAAAATTCCAAGCAAGAAAAATACTATATATCGAAGAAAAAGAAGAGTAAATAAAAAATATGTTAAGAAAGTAACATATTGAAGTTGCATTTAATACAAATAATATGAATCTAATCTTGTTTACAAAATAAATAAATATGAATTAGTTTTAATATTATGAATTATGTTGTCTGTGACACATATTTTATACTCCGATGAAGGATCAAAACATTTTTCAACATGCGTATAAAATAACTTAAATATTTCTTAATAAACGCCCGAAAAGTCGGCCAATAAAAAAGTATATAATATTGTTGTAAACGACATAGAAAGTAATAAAAACTTATATTTTATTGCTTTTTACATCACCACCTCTAAACACATAGCTCAAAATGTGACGATTTTCACTTTATCTTTTATTTTTTCTGCTGAATCATAGCGAAGTGCTTTTATGGTGCAATCTGTGCTATTGTTTAGATAATAAAGAAGCGAAATACTCGTTTATTTATAACACAATATACTACTCAATTAATTTTCATATGGTTTACCATTGAACATTTTATTAAATTGCCAAAGTTTGTCTTGTTAATTAATTTATAAATTCAATCGATATATATTGTAGGTATATTATCTCGAAGGTGGTGGATGTAGTTTTAGAAACAAAATAACCGCTACATGGAAAATAATAGTTATGTAAAGTTGCGTGCGCAAAGTGAATAATAATTTTGCATATATTTTATAAACTATGCAATGTTGAAGACCGGTGAAAAATTTGATTACATTATTGTGTCGTTTAAAGAAAAGCAAATTGTATTAAATTTAGTCAAACATATTTATCGGGTTGGCAACTAAGTAATTGCCGATTTGTTTAATCAAATAAGAGAGTTTTTCTTTTTAATGGAAAACGCTTTAATCTATTAAGTATTTTCCATTTTGTTCGATGACCTTTTGTCATCTTTCTGATGATAATTTTGATCTCCAGAACGAAATTTTTTAAACCAATTTTGGCATTGCCATTCTTTAAGGGCTTCATCACCATACACGTTACGTAACTTTTTGGCGACTTGTACTGTATTCTTTCCTTTACAGAATTCATAAAACAAAATATGGCAAAAATGTTCGTTTTTGCACTTCATATTAATATTCAGGTAAAAAAGACACTTTGAGAAAATATCTACGCAATGAACTTATAAAGCTAGGTTAGGATGACAGCTAAGATATAAAAGAAGAAGTAAATCATCACAATAAATTGTAGGAAATCCGTTGCATTCACTTAATGAACCATGTTGATTATTAATTAGTTTCTCTAATTTCCTAGCATCCTGATGATGATCGTAAGATCGAAATATCGATATAGATATAAATATATATTTTTGTGAACCTTACCTAGTGTTTTACTCTCTCAAATTAGAGAAACTAATTAATAAATCATAACATTTACGGATATCCTAAAAATGGGAGCGAAAAGCATTTATAACTGAAATCGGCAATTATTTAGTTGCCAATCCAATATTTTTGTTTGCAATACTGTTGTCGCATCTATTTATTAATAAAAAATGCCAAGTTGTGTTTCTTAAGAATTTTATGTTGTTTTTTAAGTCTAACATGGTAGAGTTATTCCAAATATTAGTGATTTTATTGTCAAGTGACTAAACGTCGTAATGTAAACATATTTATTCTTGTATGCAATACTGTTGTCGTATCTATTTATTAACAAAATAATAAAAAATTACAAGTTATTTATCTTAAGGATGCAATGATGATTTCTAAGTATTGTCTGATTTCGCATTGCAGACTTTCTTCGAATACTAGTGATTTTATTGTAAAGCGACTAGACGTCGCAATATATTCTAAGCGACGAGGATCACAGGCAAAGCAGCTAGTAAGCTTACGTAAGTACTTACATATTGCACTGTCAGAGTAATCTGTAACTTAATGAAGTTAATACTGTTGTTAGCAGTCACCTGGTGAACCATTATTTTATAATTGTTATAGAATATATGCATTTGGTAGATTGACAAAAAGTTATTTAGTTAGTAGTTTAGTTAATATATTTCGACATTTTCAGTCATCATCAGAACTACATTTGAAAAAGTCGAAATATATTAACTTAACTACTTACTAAATAACTTTTTGTGAATCTATCAAATGTATATATTGCATTATAATTATAATCTGTAAGTTATTTCGTACAACTAGTTTTGTTTCAATATATTTCTCGTTGGAGTAAATGACTGCCAACAAGTTTTTCTACGACAGACCTTGATGATGATTATTAGTTGGAATGTTAAATTGCAGTGTGTGAGACAACTACTGAGCAATTGATTGAACTATATCCGCAAGCTTTTGTTTAATCGTTGACATTTTTAAAAATTACTTTATAGAATATAATGATAAAAACTTAAGAAGTTTAACTTGTTTGATTGTTCGTTCGTTCTAACTGACATTAAAGATGTTGATAAGCACTGCGTTCAATGTATATTGTGAACAAATTGCAAACGCGAAAAGTATTCGACTTGCATCCGTTTCATGAAAAAGCTTTTTCTTATATTCTATTGTACGAATGTTTGAACTTTTCAAACGATTGCGCGCGCGCGTTCATAAGTTAAATTACACCTTTACTCTTGCACCAGCAATACTTGCACATTGTAATATATACGAGTTGATATTCGTTTTACAAAACTTAAAGATAATAGTTTTCAAACAAACTGTATATTTTATTATAATTACAAGTTAGCTGCCATTTACTGATTTTTAAATATAATTTATAATACCTACTAATCTATAGATTTTGTAATATAAAAAAATGTTATAAGACATCCCTTTTTCAAGTGTTCATGCCAAATTTAGTTCAAATACGTTCGATGGTTTTGCATAGACTTACACAACAAAATTGTGGACAGGCAGACCGCCAGACTTTTGTTTAAAATGAAATTATTTGTGTTCATCCGGTGAAAATAAAATTTTGATATTTTTTGCAACCACAATTCCTTCAATGCCAATAATTGGTGTAAAAGTAAAAAAAATGTTTGGCATTCTTTATAAATCTATGTAGGTATAATTCGCCAGAAGAAAAGTTTGAGAAACGCTGGACTAATCAACTAGTAACATTAAATGACATTAAAAGCACACATAAATGTTTAAACATACATTTTACCTTATTTTTACATTATAATTCAATTAATCCTTTTGACCAATTCTCTTTGGTCATTGTTTTTGTAGTAAATTAAAATGTCACAACTAATTCACCACAATTTTTCTATTCTTAGACATAAAATTAATTAAATATAATTCAAGTTGTAGTAAATTAATGTCATTGCTGTTGAAACATTTTAAACGCGCACACAATTTGATATAAATAAACGAACGTAGTATCATGATTTATTGTATGTAAAGAAGAGTCCTCTACAAATATTCGACCATGCAGCCAGTCCACGCGCGCGCTTACATACTCCCGCTATATAACAGATTACTCTCCATTCAACAGAATCCAATCATAATGCTAATGTTGCGCTGTGCATTTGTCCGTGCATAAATCAAATTCAACTTTGCCAACGCGTAATTTACTGACGGGGGCGCTCCATCGGCGGCGTACACAAAGATTCGGTCCGCCAACAATTACCAACATAAGTTTTGATGCAAGGCGGATGAGGACGGATTCTTGCCTTGCTTGGTTAATTAACGAAGAAAATATTCAATTCTAATGGCCGATCGCAAAATTTAACAACCGTTTTGCTGTAATTGTGCGCTTTCGAAATGAATATTGTTTGCGCTACTTTCAATTCGGCGTGCATACGAAACGAATAATATTAGGGAAAAAGTCCGATTGGATGACAACAAAAAGCGCTGCTGTGATATGAGTCTCTTTGGTTTTGACTAGTGATAATACGCTGAAATAACGGAAATATATTCATAAGATAAAATTTCAGCGATGGTTTAAGTTGAAACTTTAACTGCAAAGCGTTAAATGTTGCTGGCTTTGAATTGGTTTCTGAAACGAAACGAAGTTTTATAGCTGTAACAATTCCTTATTGTGTAATGAATTTATTTGATGGTGAAATTTATTTCTAATTTGACTTAAATGGCAGCTACTTAAATTCTCTTTAATTTAATTGATATAAATCAAAATATAATGACGCCCTAGGCTTTAATGTTTATAAAAATCATATTAACTGTTAAAAAATGTAAGATTATAGGTTTTATTGTGATTTCAAATACTGCAGTGAAATGAAATTTTTTTTCTTTGAATAATAAATTATGTTGTAACACTTACACACGTTAAATGACAATAGCATAAAGATGGCCTAAGGCCGAAAGTAGTCAAATAAAAAACTTCAATTTAACTACCGTGTTTTGAGTAACAATAAAACCCAAAAACCATATAATACGTAAGTACTCTACTCGTAAATCAGGTGACAAAAATATTGCTAAAAATAAAATAGCGAAATAGCGAACATTTTAACAAGGTCCTTTAATTCTTTGATTTGCTCGGGTGTCAAAGCGGTATAAAAATATTTTGCTTAATGAACACAGGCATGTTAAAATCATAATGATTGTTTGTTTTATTAAAACAGATTTAAATTAAATTAATTAACTAAAATCATATTATATTAATTATTTTAATTAAATATAAATTTGCCAAACAATATCAAGTGTTTTAGTTTAAAATTTATCATAAATTACATGTTATTTTATATATGATACTATTTTTGTATAGTACATGAAAAATAAATTGCAATTTCAAACATCATTGCATATATAAATTGCACCGATAAAATTTAACGAACAAATTTCATTTTGACATTGGTTGTAGAACGCTTTTTACTATATAAATAAATTTTTATTTTTACTTCAATTATTAAAGTTATTGTATTTATATATCTACCTATTATTGGATTAAGCATATTACTGGATTAAATGCTATGTTTAGATATGGATCAGATAGCTATACATGTGTGAACAATTATGTGGTGAATTGCAAGCAAATTGCATATTACTAACTTAAAATATGTTTTACATTAATAAATTGTTTTGTAATTAATTAACGTCTTGTTTTAATGCGTATAATTTAGCAGACAAAAGAGTAAATTAAAAGTGGACTTTTGTAGCAAGTGTAGAGTACTCAATCAAAAATAAAAATCCTAATTGCACCGATTATGAAATATAAATTATATTAGTTATGTAATGGTTTTATAGTAATAGTAAACCCAAAATTTTCCATAAAATCATGGGATAGCACCCCTTTTCTTTGTTTTAAGTTGTTTTTTTGCTTTATATTGCCTTTTTGCAGATGTGACTTTGTTTTATTAATTTATTGTTTTATTTAATAATTAATTTGTGTGAATTATTGTTTATTCAATTTAAAATTTATGGCATTTACAATGTCTTCTTGTATTTTTATGAGTGGTTGCAATCTAAATACATATACTCATTGGCAGTATATTAACCAGATGCGATAATAAATGTTGCCGATTTATTAGCGCGTTAATTATGTGTCAGATGCATGAGCGTTTCGAGGAGTATACGAAATGAAGTCGGTTGCTTGCTTGGGTAGAAATGTAGCTAGCTGCCTGTCTCGCATTTTTTACGTTTTGCGGTGGTGGAATTTCGAGAGCGCCCTTGCAAGAATCTTTCATAAGCAATGAGACGTTTTAATTAGCTTGATATTGCATATTCGTTGAAAAGATGTTCTCTAGCTATAAATACGCTACGATATCGCAAGTAGTAAGTAGTAGTAGTACGCGAAGAGTAAATAGCATTACAAAATATCAATCGTATTTAATTTACCTACTTATAAATATGTTAAGAGTGCTTCACTAAATAAACTTGATAATTTCCTGCTTTTAGAGTTGTATAAATAACTAATTTTAATTATTTATGTACGATATAATATTAAAGTTTTAAATTATTTTGCCTCAACAATTTTGAAAAGATAAGAAACCTCATTTTGTATTTCATATCAGGAGTGACAAAGTATCAAAATTTTTTACATTTTTTGCACCTTTTGTTAAATTTTTTTATTTTTTATGTAAAGTTTCTAAAATATTGTGAGAAAATCCATAATTTTATGAAATTTTAATGACAAGGATGTAAATATACTTCGAAAAGTGTAAAAATATGTTGGATAAATGCAAAATCAAAATCACATTTTTTGTAATAATTCTACACTTTTGATGCAATTTTTTTAAAGTATTGTGAGCAAATCCATAAATTTACTATATTTTAATGACAACCGTGTAAACATCGTTCGAAAAGAGTAAAAATATGTTAGATAAATGCAAAATTAAGCGAAAAATCTAAACTATATTAAAAAATATCTAAAATAATTGTACTTTTTTGTGCATCTTTTGTAAAAATTTCACACTTTTTATGCAAATTTTTTTAAAAATTGTGAGAAAATCCACAAATTTAAGAAATTTTAATGACAAGCGTATAAAAATATGTTGGATAAATGCGAAATCCATCCATATTTTTTAATTAATATACTTTAACAGCAAAAATCTAAATTTATTTTGGGCGTAAATAATTTTAAAGCAATTTATCATAAATCTTTGTTGATAACAAACGGCAATTAGTTGATATTGAAATGTACTACTACTCACCTGTGTGGAGAGCAGAAACGCCCTGATGTAATCAAACACATTCTTCGTTGCGGTGTCGGTGGTCGGGCCGGCGATGGTGAGCACGTACGTGACGCCCAACAATGGCATCAGCACGAGCAGCGCCTTGGCCGCCTTGCGATACTGCTGCGTTTCGAGCGTATTGGCCGAACGTAGTTTGGTGATCAGCACCCACATGATCGCCAGCAGGAAGAGCAGGTTGAGCAGCAGCACGACGACCGTAGGGCCCTGATGGATCCAGTCGACAAGGTGCGGCCGCATCCATGGGCAGTGCGACCAGAGATTTCCGGCGCCCACCTCTTCCATCTGTATTTGGTCGAAATAGAAAGAGAAAATGTTGATTAAATCAAATTGCTCCTTTCTATATGGCAAGTTGGGTCCCTTTTATAATTGAGTTTGTGTTGTCGGAATTTAAGTGACTTCTATCTAGTAGTAGTAACTCAATATGTTTAATTAGAATTTCTTAGTTGGGTTGTATTGAGGGCAACAAAAATTATCTACTTTTCTATTTCTATTTAGTAACTCAATATGTTTAAGTGGAATTTTTTAGTTGGGATATATTGGGACAACAAAAATCAGTACATAATAATTATTTGCTTTAATTTTCTTCAACTTACTTCAATTTAGCAAGTTTTACTTTTATGACAAATGTTTTGATGAATTTTTGTCCACTAATTGGCGTTAAAATTAATTAATAAAATTTTAAAATGTATTATAGCAAGACAAACATGACTTTTCGATGGCCCAAAACGCACAAAATCTCTGTACCTAATATTTAACTTGATTTAAAATTCATAATTAATTAAAACGCTGCGTAATGCTCGAAATATTGTAATATAAACGAAATTAGCCAGCCCGAGCATTGTTTACTAATCGCAACATAAATATAGTTAATGTATTAGCGAATACGGATTTGCAAAATCAATTAGTCGTGTATTAATAAAGGAATAATTGTTGGTCGCATAATTACCGGGACCGGGTTGTGATTGGGGAAAAATTAACAAAGCCCATTAATTTTTCTCCGCGACGCTAGGCGAACGACGGCGCTGTCATCTAATATCGACGATTATTTATATGTATTTATAGGAATGAAATGAGATTTATTATTTTTAACGATAATTAATATTAATGCAAGAATTAGCTGCGCTATAAGCTGAGATTTTATTGAGATTTATAATGGCTATTGATTTATTTTGATTGGTTTTGTTGCAGTTTATAAATAGTATAATGCATCTTCACAACTCTTAAATGTAAAATTTTTGATGGATTTTTCTTTATATAATATTGATGAAATAAAGAATTTGATGGAAGATGCCAAAGATCAAAGAAAAATCAAAAAAGAAAGTCGCAAACATTTCCTTCAGAAAGAAAAATCCATCAAGAATTTTACGTTTAAGAGACTTGCAGATGCTAAAAAATAATTTGGGAGTCTAAAAATGTTGAAAATTGATATAATAAATTAATAAATGAGGTCAAAACAATTATATTTTAATAAAGTTATTAAGAATGAAATAAAAATAATTTGAAATATTATTTAACTGCAAATGAGTTTACGCGCATAATAATAATGAAAAAAAATCTACAAAGAGTAAGTAAAGGAAATAGAATAAAAAGAAATTTAAGTGAAGACATTAACATTTTAAAAGACCGAAACAAGATTATAATGTTTTTAAAACAGAATATTTTTAGTCTGGTTCTTAATTAAATTTCGCCAGTAATGAGTATTTTATCTAGCAAATTTTTATAAAAATTACAGATCATACTTTAATGTAATGTATATGCTTAATATTGAGATGTCTATAAGAATTTTTAACGCACGTCACTTCTGATTCTACTTAATCTCAAACGAAGATCGATATAGATAGCTAGCTGCAAAAAAATAACATGAAAAATGTATCCCTCAATTACATTACTTATCTCTTAACCGTATTGAATAAATTGCCATTTATTAATAAACTTACAACATTGCGCGCTATCAATAATTGAGTGGTTCTTCCAGGGAGTGTAAATTTAATA
>JARJDW010015018.1:0-11391 GCA_030264715.1 Adinopsis sp. GC000173 | reverse complement strand
CTTTGCAGACAATAATCCATCAATTCCTACAGATAATGCTTTACTATGAGGATTAAGCAAAATGTACTTAATTATGTTTGCTTCGTCATAATTATGGTGTGGGATTTTTATATATTTTGTATTTCGTATTGGTATACTCTATTGATACTCTACAATCTACATTCACTATAGACTGTATTGTTTTAAATTTTTTATTTTGACAGACTAGTTTCGAATCTATAGCTTGATCCTCTATGTCTATATTATAAAATTTGTAGTATATATATATATTTCTTCTATTATTGTCTTTATACTTTTATTCTAAATTATGCTGTTATTTATGGCTTATGAAAGATGGATTTGACGTATGATTAGATAGACATAGATTGATAGACTATTCTGTCATAATAAAAATTTTGAAACAATAGAATACCAATGCGAAATAAAAAGTAAAATAAAAATGTAGGTAATTTGCATGACTATTGATTAAAGGAATAATTGCTAATACGCAACTATCGCAGATAGAGATGTTTCATAAACTACGCAGTTTTTTTTCAATCTCAAGTCATTTTTTATTGACAACCCCCAAACGATTATCAAACTATGAGGGAATACAGGGCACAATCGGCGAAATCGACAGCGAGTTTTGTAATAGTTTATGCTCAATTTAATTTCTCATTACTAACTCCGTCATTTGTTGAATGAAATTGTATTTTTAAAAACTTAATTTATTCATATTTTTCTGATATGTATATATTCACTTAAATTGTAAATTTGCTTTCTATATAAGTCTTTAATATGCCTACTTGCTGATTCTTGTGACGGTTTCATAGCCAAAATGACATATAAAATAGATTTGGAAAGCATTTATGGCATATTTTCGTGTACTTCACTTCGTTCATTCATGTTTTTCTATTATATATTTACTTAAATTGTATATAAATAAAAATCCCAAATGCCTCTTATATTAGCTGACAATTTTATAGAATATGAATTTAATGCGTACCTGCTTATTGATTCTTGGAAGCGCTTTCTAGTCAAAATGGCATATAATCTAGTTCCGGAAAGCATTACCTTTCAAAAAAAGCGCCAGTATGAGATTCTGGAAGGCTCCGATCCTAGTAAACCACTCTTATTCCTTCTAAGTTAAAAGTTGTTCATTCATATATTTGTAATACATATTTACTTAAATTGTAAATTTATAAAAATCCCAGCTGGTTTCAATATCAATTCAATGTATAATATAGCTAAAATGGCATATAAAATAATTTTGGAAAGCGTTGCCTTCAAAAAATGCTGGAATAATATTCCGGAGGGATTCGGCCCCAATACACCACTGTTATTACCTTAAAACTCTCTTCAATAAAATAACTATAATATGCTGGATAATGTTTTAAATTGCACCATTACAAAATAACAATTTAACAATAGTAAAAAAGTATGAATTTACCAGAGGATAAAATTATTCTACGCATTTATTCTTGGAACAGATTACTTTGCAAAGTTGAAAGTGTTGTTTAAAAATTGTTCCAAATTTATATACAAAACATTTTATTGTTGGCATTTTTGCGTTATTAATATCTACTCAAAACTAAATATACGTGGGTTATTCAAATGTAAACGAGATTTTTGTTGTAGACGTGCACATAGGAAAGGGATGAAAGCGTAAGTAGGCAATTTCACTAGGTTTGATGTCATCATTCGCTAAAAACGTTATAATAATGCATTGCGCAAAAGATGGATTGACTTCTACCTCACTCATTGTCCTCCTGATTCTGGGAAGGACACGATTGTGTAATCAGCAAGCTGGAAATTCTTATTACCTCTTCACCACTGCCTACTCACGCTTTCATCCTATTCGTATTACTATCTGCGCGTCAACAACATTACTCTCGTTTATATTTGAATGACCCATGTATTTATAAATAGCAAGATCTCTTGTAGTGCAGTCTCTTGGTGATAAATTAAAACTTTTGATTTGTTTCACTAAATAATTTATTTTTTGTATTAGTTTATACGCCTTATACCTATAAACTAATATAACACTAATTTTGTGAATCAAATCAAGAGTTTTTATTTAACTACAATGTTTTAATGAATTTATGTTAGAACAGATAAATTAAATAAAAAATATATTTATTTAATAAATTTAAAATATTCTATAAATAAATCACATCTTTGTGAGATGAGTAACAATCTAATAAATATTAAATATTAGTTAATAACTACACCATAAGTACATACAAATAATTAGAAAACAAAACATGGCCAAGTGTAAAATTTTTATGAAAAAAACACACACTTAAAAATCTATTATTATTATTACTGTTCGGTTTTTTCAATCGGTTTACCAAACTCGTCAATCTCAATCGATGGAATTAGCGGCGGCATAAAGCCATATTCTATCCGTATGTTACCGAAACTGTGTCGTGGATTGCGATTTCGTGGAATATAAATCGCCGGTTGTTGTACGACGGGAATATCATAGATCTGCTGCTGTTTCGGTGCCTTTAAGCCAACGTATTGATTGAAATTCGCTTGCGGATATAGGGCACTTGCATCGGGCAGATAATTCAGCGTCGTCGGTGGTAGTTCTTGTTTCGTCTTCTTGCATTGCTGCTGCTGCTGCTGGGCTTGATAGTTGGGCGCGTATGCGTACGGATTTTGCACCGCGACTTTCGGCTGATTGAGATATATAGAGTATTTAGGCACTGGATAAGGAACTTTTGCATGTATGTTTGACGTATACGCTCCTAATGGCATTACATTAGTGAGACTAGGCATACTTTTAGGAAATTGCACATAGACTGGAACTTTACTTGATGCATGCTTTTGTGGGGTGTGTAGATGATGCGGCGGCGCATTTTGTACTTGTTTATCATATTTAAAGACATATTTTACAGATGGATGTACTTGTTGCGTATATTCAACATTGTCCTGTAGCTTTTTATTATTCGGGGAATTGTGTAGTTGCACATACACCGGAAACTTCTTCGACGGTAGTAGATGTTGTGCGTTCGGTAAGAATTCATTCTTCTGCGGTGGCTTTTCATATTTATATACGTATTTAGTTGTGACCAACGGCGGTGGAGTTAAATAGTTTTTCGTAGTATGTGGCCGCTTCGACCCGCTAGTTAAACGAAAATTAACATCGCTTTGTACGTTCTTATTATTATTAATATCTAAGTGCTCGAAATCAATGTCAGATGATGGTTTAGCCGCCGGTGGTGTCACGCTCGCATACTCAACAGTTTGTTGTTTGTTTTCGGCGGGCAGTTTTTGTTGCGTTAAACTTTCGGGCGCCGGCAGTGATTCGAACGAGTACTGCAGCAACGTCTGGCCGAGCTCGATGTTACTCTGCGCCTCCTCCGACTTTTCCTTTTTATGATTACCACCCACCGCACCGTTTTGCACGAATTCGAATTTCCCTAAATAATACGGTACGCTCTTCTGTATCTCAACCACGACGGTCGGCTTCGGTCGCACCAATTTATCATCATTGTCTTGTAATTGCACGCCGGCGGTAATTGGAGCCAGAAATGTTGTGCTTACTGGTCGCGGTGTAACAACAACGGTTGGGTTTGTTGATTTATACTCGGTGACTGTGTTCACCGTCTCTACGGTACTTTGCGTCGTTGAATACACATTTTCGCGTTGATTAGTCGCTGCTCCGCTCAATCCATTTTCATCGATCGCATCCGCCACAACAATCGGATCTTTCGACAGACTTATTGCAGAAGGATTATGATTATAAATCTTCTCCTCACTGCTTGCGCTGATTAAAGGTGCACTTGTCGAGGCAGAGGATGGAGAGGTAATTGCACCTGTTTCACCAGCATGGTTCACTTGAATACCCTTCTGGTCATTGTGATTCAACTCGTGATTAATTTCAATTAGATCGTGCTCATTAATCAAATGCCTCGTATGTTCTATTAACGCTGCCGTATTGTCTTTGACAGCGTTATTAGTTTCATTTTTATTATTGTCGAGAGTGTTTTCGTCAATTATCGTATGATGATGCTCATTATTACTTCCTTGTTTAACGTGATTGTTGTTCACCAACAATACGTTTTGGTACTGTTTCTGTTGTTGATCGTAGAAAACTGGCGGGTATAATAGATTGGGCGGCTGTGCAACGGGAGCAACAAGTAGGAAGTTTTCCGGTAGATATTGTCCGACATTCTCGGGCGCATAATATAGCACATTCTGTTCGTGCGGCTCGACGCTTTGCGCGTAAATCGGCGGAATGTTACTAGCGGCGGATGGAAGTTCGGGCGGCGGTAGTAAGTATTCGTTTTGATTCAGTTTCGCATTTGGTTTTATCTGAAATCAGGGCTTCATTAAAAAAACCGTACAGGGATTAATCCACTTACATTTTGTTCAGCGTGCAGCGCTTTGATCGCCTCCTCTCCAAATGCAACTTGTGCGGATGATTTGCTATGAGGTCCAATTTGTGTATACTCAAAAAATGGATGATAACCCCAATCATCTACCAAGTACTGAACATTCTGGTTGGATTCCAATCCCTGCACTGAGTATCTAAAATTTAAATGATTAATAAGTTAGATTTTAATTTTTCGGTTGTGTAAAGAGAAATTTTGCATTTTGGGGGTAGGTACACTACTAGTGTTTTTCCATATTTAATGATATTATTCTATTTATAAAAAGTCATCTTATTACAACTTTTTTGACTTAGGTATATGGCAGTGAAAATAAATTAGAAAACGCCTTTTAATTGGAAGACGAAATAAAACCTCGATTTCTGTTTTTAACTCCCAATTAAAAGGCGTTTCTTAATATATTTTCACTATCATTCAAAAAATATTTCAACTTATATTCAATGATTTCTATTTGGAGATATAATAAAAATGGGTTGCCAATGAGCCTGTCTGTTCAAAATATTCAAATGACATATCATTAGTTGGAAATTTTGCATACCAAGTTTGACATACACATTTAATGTTGGCATTTTCTTCACTTCAATCACACCTTTTTTGTGTATGGGTCGTCTTTATTCCATTAAAGAAATTAAAAAGCATCAAAGAGAAAAAATACTTCTTATTTTTCCCATTTGCATGATGTCCCCAAATAAGAATCACTCAATATAATTGCACAATCTTTAGATAAAATGATATCTCACACACTATTTTCCAAAAAATATTTCAACTTAAAGTTGTAGATGAATATTTAATGATTTTTATGTGAAGATGTAGTGAGTATGGGATGCCAATGATCCTGTCTATTCAAAATCTTTAAATGACATGTGACCACTTCGAAATTTTGCATGGCCAGTTTTTCTCCATACACATCAAACCTTTTTTGTGTTTGGGTTGCATTTATTCCTTCAAGGCAATTATAAAGCACCAAACAGCAAAAATACATCTTATTACCTCCATCTTCAAATAAGAATCACTAAATGTAATTTTACAAAGTTGAGATAAGTTGATATCTTACAAAATGAACAATATCATGAAATATGAAAAGGTACTAGTAAACTATAACTACCTACCAACCAGCAAAATACGAAATTAGTTTCTAATCAAACGAAAATATTTAAGCATTACCTCCCCAATGCATATGTTCCATCATGTTGTTCTTGTTTCTCCTGCGTTGTTTTATCATTTTCTATTTTGTACGCATAATTATACTTTGGCCCGACCTAGAATATTCAATAATTACAATTTGTTTATTTTGAAATTATATAAGTTATTAGAGAAATTAATCTTAACAAGCTATAATGATACCCAAAAATTAATTATAATAATTACTCGTGGTGGAAAATATTTTTTTAATCATTATATGTTTATTAGTTAGAATGCATTATATATTTAACTTTCGTGCATCGAGACTAATCAACTAATTTCATACTAACGAGAAACGAATAGTTTGTATCTCTACGTTAAACAATTTAATAACAAGTTAATTGAAATAAATTATAACGTTCAATATAAACGAATACACTGCTTGTTAACATTTCAGAAATATTTTAATCAAAAAGAACTGTTACAACAAACTATACATTTTACGAAATCTCATATTATGGTGAATTAATCCGTATACCAAATAAAATTGTGCTTGAATGGAAAGATTTATAAAATAGAATTTAAAATTGTTTACGATCTTAATCATTTTCAATTTCATCAATAGATCATTTTTTCTAAAAATCTTAATACAATATTAGGTGTTGTGTAACAATACATATTTTTACAACTAGTTTGACCTTTGGAAGTTATGTAGCATTTTATTTTGCAAATAATGTTATTGAAACTATTAAAAAATAAATTATAAACAACAGCTTGAATATGAAAAACATAAATTTCTTCTAATCCTGGCCAATTTTATCTAAACAAAATAGGTCTTTATGAGAATATAACAAAATTTTCATGGAACCTCTAAACATTTTGATGACACCTTAGGACCAAATAAAATATAAAGAACAGTTTGAACATGAAAAACATGTTTCTTTTGAGCCCAGTCAATTTTATCTAGAAAAAATGAGCCTTTATATTATATAACAAAGTTTACAATGAATCGCTAAACACTTTGATGAAACCTTAGGTTTCCGCTTGGGAGCAATTGCCTAAATCAACGTTTGGCAAATTTTGGGCCAAATAAATTGTAAAGAACAGTTTGAATAAGAAACACAAGATTTTTCTAAGCCGGGTTAATTTTGTCTCGAAATAATGAGTCTTAATGTGAATATAAAATAGTTTCCTAAACATTTTGATGGTACCCTAGGTTTCCACTAGAGAACAATTGTTTAAATGAACTTTTGGCAATCTTCGGGCTATTTACGACCCTTGAAAACCTTCCATACGCTTATTGTAAGGTTTGTAGCAAATTTTTGTGATTTATAGCAATTTTACTGAATTTTTCATTAACATTTTCCAAATTAATACTCTTTCTAACCAGAATTTCTAAAATATTATTAAAATATTGAGATAGTACAAAATTTATATAATGAATAAATTATTTCCACCAATTCTTTACTATTTTCAAACGAATTTTGAGTGTTTAGCATTAATTTTTTTTAAATACATCAATTTTGTACCCAAATTTAAGCCCACGAGTAATTGTAAACGTTCAATTTGGCAAGCGACCTGAAAAATGTTGCTAAATAATAATTATTTGTTTGATCTATTGATGTAATATTTTTATTGAAAGTGATATAAAATAGTTTACATTGAATTTGATTTGAATTGTTTAGGATTTTCGCGCGGCAAACAATAAAATATTCAAGACGTAAATACTGCACCGCGTGGCAATTTATTACAATTAATCTGTTTTAGATTTAAATAGAAACGCGGTGCTTTCGTTCTCATTCCGAAAAACCAACAATTGACAATGATGATTTTAAACAAGCAAGTGCAACAGCTACAACAACAACAACATCGAAAAATTGTTTTTGTTTATTTATTTGCCGCGAATTCCTATAGTTCACAACTTTGTGAAATTTATTTTCATTTAATTCGTAAAGTAAAAGCAAAACATGATTTTAACGTCAAAAATGAATTGTATAATTAATTAAAGATGTGAAAATTAGTATTAAACTGAGTGCATCTCGCTTATTGTTTTCCTCGAAGACGGCATATTCACATCGTTTGCAAACAATTAATTAATGAAATAAACATACAATGAATATACTACGTATATATAACAATCAGGGAAAGTAATTTTTGGACAGGATAGATTGTAGGTAATCAGAACAAAGCAACCTCCTCATTCAACTAACGCTTAAATTAAGTATACTCACTTTTTCCGCATGTTGTGCGTCTGGATTTTTGGAATGCGCAGGCCAAGGCAATGCCAATCCGTACGCTAACGCTAACAGTAACGTTAACGTTATCTGCAAACATAATAAATTAAATGTCATTGATAATTTATAGCATTCAACGAAGAAAAAAAAACAAGTGTTTTGGAAAGTTTTTACTAGATTGTTGCATTAACCTGCCTAATAAAACGTAATTTATTAAAATTACTGATTTTTTCGTCAAGATTATGAGTACCTAGTTCTGTATATGTGGAAGTGTCTCAATATATGAAGGAAATATTTATTACACACCGTAGATAACAGTTAAATTATATATGATATTTTATAATTAAGATTATTTATGGAATTAACACAAAGTGTACGCTCAAACATACTTCTTATGTTGCGACTAATTTATTTGGCTGTAAATTTCAAATCGGGATCAGAAAAAAAAATTATTCGCAAATGTTTTGAAGGATTATTTATGGAATTAACACAAAGTACGCTCACAACATTTGTATATATAACATACAACATGTGTTGTGCCTAATTAATTTTGTTGTAAATTCAAAATCAGGATTAGAAAAACTATTTGCAAATGTTGAGAATTTTTGCAACTTTATAATTTAAATTATTTATGGAAATAATACAAAATACTCTCAGAACATACGTATTTACATCTTGTGGCAACGATTAATTTATTTGGTTGTAAATTTGAAATTGAGCTGAGAAAAACTATTTTTAAATGTTGAGAATATTTGCAATATTATTTATAAAATTAACACAAAGTACGTTCAAATTATAGATCTTGCGGCAACGACTAATTTATTTGGATGTAAGTTCTAAATCGGGATCAGAAAATTAATTTGCAAATGTTGAGAATTTTTGCATCTTTATATTTTTTTGATTATTAATGGAATTATCACAAAGTACTCCCAAACATACTTGTTTAAATCTTGTGGCAACGATTAATTTATTTGGTTGTAAATTTTAAATCGGGACCAGAAAAACGATTTGCAACTGTTGAGAATTTTTGCAACTTTATAATTTAAATTATTTATGGAANGACTAATTTATTTGGATGTAAATTTTAAATCGGGATCAGAAAAACTATTAGCAAATGTTGAGAATTTTTTACAATTTGAGAATGAAGATTATTTATGCAATCTAATACAAAGTATGCTCAAAACATACATCTTGTGGCAACGACTAATTTATTTGGCTGTAAATTTAAAATCGGGACCAGAAAAACTATTTACTAATGTTGAGAATTTTTTTGCATTTTATTATTAAGATTATTTATGGAATTAACACAAAGTACGCTCAAAACATAGATCTTGTAGCAACGATAAATTTATTTGGTTGTAAATTTAAAATCAGCATAAGAAAAACTATTTTCGACAATTTTTTGCAAATTAAGATTATATATGGAATTAACACAAAATACGCTCAAAACATACATACATCTTGTGGCAAAGATTAATTGGTTTGGCTGTAAATTTAAAATCGGGATCAGAATATTTATTTAAGCGTTTAATTTTTTGCGCTGGCCGATAATTCAAAACATGTGACGTCAATGTAAATATAAATATGTTCATGAATAAATGATATATAATAACTAAGATAGTAGCTCAGCTAGTTGAAAGTTCCTAGTTAAATTGCAATGTATACATATAGATATAAGCCTACTGCACGATTTTTCCAATTTAGGGTATTAATTACCGGCGATTTTTTTTCGTCGATATACTTTGTCAATTATAATATGAAAGTATACAGATTTAATTTAGGTGCGTTTGAATAAGTTTAAAAATTGGCATCAGGTTTCTTAAATTTATGCGATTTTTTATCTATGAGCTTTCACTTTGTAAAAAGTTGTTGTATCTCCTCGTATGTTGTTACTAAATAATAAAATTGATGTAGATATAAATTATAACTCATGTAAACAGTTTTAGATGGGCACCTTCACGATATCTAATTGACACTGCGAAACCTGTTCGATTTGTTTACGTTTTCAAAATAGAATGTGTCTGTGTGCGTATTTGTGAGTGTGTGTATGTTTATTTTTCTCTTCAAGCACCTATTTTGAGCTGGCTAATTTGGCTATCATAGAATACAATACGCTTTGATAAATAATATATTAAATAGACTACTTCATTCAGTATCTTGTCATGTTATATTATAACTTTAGATATACCAGTTGATGTAAATTATTTTTTTATTATTAAAGATATTATTAATAATGTAGTAGATGTATATTAAATTGCATAAAACTGGTTTTAGGTGATTTTATATTTTTGAAAATGTAAAATCATTTGATGATGAATAGGATATTATGAAAAACTTCCAGTTAACATAGTTAAATTCGGTATCTTCATCTTTATGCTAACTTGAAGCAAGAACAATGCGTATATTCCCACAGATCTGTTACTCTACGATTTTTATTTCGATAAGAGTGAAATTCTATCTTTTTTATATATATTATAAAATACATTTTGTTTAATTTATTCAACTACGAATGGAAATAATAAGCGCAGTAGAATGAAGTAGTTTTATGTGTATGTTATAATAAAACGGGTGTTTGTTATAATACATGTATAGGAGATTTGTCGTATTTGGACCGTCTCTTAAAGTAATTCATTAGTAGAGTATTATTCTTACAACAATGGTTACCAAATTATAGGATATTTAGTTATCAGTAATGTTTATTAGCAACAATTATATCACCCACATTTCTGTAATAGTCTATATTAGATATAAAAGACTAACTTTATGTCTTAATGAAAATGGTGTTTGTTATAATTTATGCAGAGGAGATTTATAAAAAGAATATTATTGTCACAATAATGTTTACCAAATTACAAAACATTTAGTTATCAGTAATATATGTTAGCAGCAATTGTATCACAGAAACTTTTTGTCTTGGATACATTTTGCATTTAGGGAAGTTTCAATTAAACGAACTCGGCTATTATATGTTTAAAAATCAAGTTGTACGAACAAAACTTCATCTATATTGAACAAGTGAATAATTTATATTATTTTAAATTACTAAGAGATATCATGACATTCTGATAAATCTTTTAAGCGCGCTAGTTGAAATAATCAGATATCTTGTCACATCGAAATGCTACTAATTGTGATATTGAAATTCCAACAAATAATGCGAATCTCAATACTACTCAGTGGATAGAGTATACAGTTACAATATTTACACCACAACAACAAATATAACAAATGTTAGCGTATGTTATGTATATCGTCACTACTAACTAACGTCAAAACAAAATGGTTCAATCTATGAAACAAGTAATCAAAACTAGATCAAACAAATATATCTTTTAATGTTATCTATGAGTTAGGCTGTTCTAATATGGGCTGGACGATTTAAAATGCATATAACATTTTTAATTTCATATGTAAATTCAAGCGTAAAGTCTTCTTTGTAATTTATTTTATTAATTTAAATTTAATATGTAATACATTTTAATATAAACCTCATTTTTTTTCAAATTGCAAGACAACATTCAACATTTTGGTCTGCAAATTTGTTATTATTTCACGAAATTAAAAAATACTGCTTTGACAAATAAGCTGGTAACTATTTAGCAGCTAAAATAAAATATTTGTGCAGATATAACAAAGATGTATCTTCAAACATAGCA
>JARJDW010015009.1:0-22761 GCA_030264715.1 Adinopsis sp. GC000173 | reverse complement strand
AATGTCATACACACAAATCCGGATGAAACACACATAAAGCAATTTAATTTATTCCGAATTTCTAACGCTGACTGTTATTACATTTATTAATAGTTTTGAAAATCGATTAAAGCATAATGTAAACAATTTAGATGTTGGCTTGAAATTCAAGATAATTTACAATCTACCAGAAAAAAGGCAGATATATAAACATATGAATTGTATGCATTTAACGCCTACAAGGTGCGATTGAGCAATTTAGACGACGACGGTGTGGTGGAAGAAAAAAAAAGTAACGTGAAGGAAATTGAAAACCATTTAGAAAATTTATGATTACACGCAGAAAATATCATTTCCATTTAAACGCTATATTATAAAATACATGATTCACACAAAATGAATTATTTTCGTTCAATAAACAAACGTCTCTTTATTATCATACATACACACACAGATACACGGAGCGATTCATTAACATTCCAAATTTTTTTCAAATTCATAGTGGAATGCGTTAATTTTCTATAATATATTGTATAAAATAAATATATTCTAGCTCATCATCATTGTTATTAAAATTGCGTGAAATCGTACAGCACAAACAATATATGACGACGATTTTTGTTCTCTTGTTCAAGTTTAGAGTGAAATACCAGGAAGTTTTTTTCGAGCGATAGAGCGAAGAAAGAGAGAAAAAGAAGGAAAAAAAGAGCGACAGGCGAAGTGAACATTAACGCGCGCGATAATAGAGATATTAATAGTTTTTGTGTATGTATATTGTTGTGTTTGCGTTTTGGTATAACGCTTATTTAATATTTTCATCGCGCAAAACTATTAAAATCTCTTTTCGTACGGAAATAAAAGTTTTCGTGCTCGCGCGCGCCCCGTTATGCATTTTACTCTACCCGGGAGCGAACAAAAATTATGCCATATCGCAAAACACCATCAAGAAAATTATATATTTACCTACACATTTATCCACACACACAGCGCAACATTTTCACACTTGCTTCAAACTATCTATCTACTATCCGCCACACTCCGATTTGGTTGTAAATGTACGATCAAAAAAATAATTTATCATATTTGGAAAGGAAAATTAATGCGTTGAAAGTTAATGGTAATTGCCGGTTTTCAAGAACCCTACATTATTAATCCTACATTTACATTAACGAAAATTTCACATTGTGTTTACATGTGTATGTTTTATTCGTTTGTCAATCAGGAAAACTCTGAATTCGAAGCGCTACGCAATTCTATTCAAAATGTATTAATTAGTAAAAATTGAAAGTTGCGATGAGATTCTCCACGTCGCTTTTAATTAAATAATCCAACTGACAAAAGTTGTTGAATTTAGAAACGCATTTCTCAACAAATTAGCGCAATTATATTTCTAATTACACTTTCATTGTGCCAGCGTCGAGGAGTTAATTAAAATCATCACTCTTACACGTTCGGTATATGTATGTTGTCCGACCATCAGATTGACTTGCTCTTATGGTCATTCATGCTGATGATGTTGGGCATTCACCCCCCGAATTGGGCCCATTTCGGTTTTTCGGCGTGCGCTTGCTTGGTGTGCCGCGCGTGTATAATATACCTGAGAGGGCGTGCTGTTTTACGACACACCACCAACCGCGTAAACTTCTCGACATGTCGTACGAGATTTAGTGCAGGTAAAATACTGATTTGTTTCAGCCGTTGTTTGCACGACGTGTCAATCGATTTTTAACGTTGAATTTGTCAGGCGTGGTGGTGGACCTTGTGCTGCGTACATTTCTCCGAAAAATACACAGATACTTTATGTCGTACCATCAATGACAAATTAGAGATGCCAGTATTGTGGTTATCTACAATTTTGAATATAAAAGAATTAAAAATAACATAAGAATTTCATAATATTTTCAAGAAAGTTTATCACAAATAAAATTAAATTGAATAAACAGCTTATGATGTACTTTCAATGAAACATTAATTTACTCAATGTTGTTATTTCCTACTGTACTTACAATACAATTTCTAATTAATAGATTATAAATAAATTCGAACTGTAGGCATTTTACAAATTTTGAACGTCTTTCCGAAAATTACTCACAGATACCTTATGGTGTACCTTCAATGACGAATTAGAGTTGCCAGCTACGATTTTGAATATAAGGATTAAAAATAACATAACAATCATAATATTTCTAAGAAAGATCATTACAAATAAAACCTATTAGTAGCATTAAATTAAATAAATAACTTATGGTGTACCTTCAATGAAACATTAATTAACTCAATGTTGTTGTTTCCTAGAATACAATACAATCTCTAATTAATAAATCAAAACTAGACAAGAACTGTAGGCATTTTTCAAATTTTGAACATTGAATTTGTAAAATTACTTACAGATGTCTTATGGTGTGCCCGGTTTTCCACACAAATTACAAAATTTAGAAAGAAATTCATAACAAATAATAGTAGATAAAATTAAGCAGGTATTACTACCTTCTAAAGATCAACAAATGTGACTAAAATTTAGAAATTTCAATTTCCAAAAAATATCAAAATTCTCTAAAGTCTCTAAAAGTGTTGTTTTTTCTGGGAATTTGCACAAAAATTAGAATAATTTAAATGAATTTCTAGAGAGAATCAATATCACACTTTTATCTTATACCTATTTCATGATTTTTTTTATAATAAATAAAATTTTTGAAACGTGTTACATTACTTTGAAAAAGGCTGGATAAAATCTAATACAGTTAATAATTTATTCAGTTTAATGAAAATTTACCAGTCATCGAATAACAATCTAATCAAATAAAATTAGTTTTATCGTTTGTGGAGCTTAAAGCTTGCCACTGCCAATTTGTAAACCATCACATGTTGTCGCTTTTTATTGCACTTTGTATGAATATTGCAAATAATCATTCCGGAGGGTCTTGCTTTTGATGCAATTGAAACGAACACGAATTAGTTTTGCGCTGTGGTGGAGCGCGCGCGCACACCAGCGCGAGCTTTTGTAGCGCGCTTTTTTCGATAGCTACGCGCTCACTCCAATTTAAACGAGCGCAACGCGCCAAACAGCAGCAGCAGCCAACACCATGCGATATTTATTGTCGTTTCCATGATTGTGTCGTGCTGACAGTCTTACACATTCACATACACAGATATATACTATTTATATTTATGTGTGTATGTGTGGGTGTGTGTGTGTATGTGTGTATAAATACNAACACCATGCGATATTTATTGTCGTTTCCATGATTGTGTCGTGCTGACAGTCTTACACATTCACATACACAGATATATACTATTTATATTTATGTGTGTATGTGTGTGTGTGTGTGTGTGTGTGTATGTGTGTATAAATACGTTTTTAAAAGCACATCGCGGAAGTCATTGCCTTGGTACAAGGACACGACGCGTCCGTGGAATTTCTTGCTTCACTAAGTCCTTCTTCGCTTCTTCTTCTTTCTCCTCTTCATCGCCCATCGTCCCTCGGCGATATTATTGCATAAAATCACACTACACTACAATGCACTCGACCACACTCTGCCCAATGACAATTAAACGAGCCCATTAATTGCATGGCGAACGATGCCTGTACGCTGTGTGCATATGTGTGTGTGAGTGTGTATGCGAAAAAGGAAAAATCGTATATATGTATAGTGTTCCGTGTGGTGTTCAAATACGCTTCGCATACAACTCATCCATCACGCTCAACAATTGATTCATTCAACACTTTTGCCTTTTGCCTGCTGACTTTTTTACGTGTGTGTGCTTTTTTTCTTCATCTCTTGTTACGCGTTGTTGTTGCTGTTGTTTGTTGTTTGTTGTTGTTTAGTCGCTTATTATTCATTTCTTACCATAATTTTTACACCTCGCTTTTTTTCGAACATCTAAATTTGTTTCGACAAATCGCTTTCGTATAATTTTCCCATAAAAAAAACGTTTTTATTTGGCTGCCTTTAGAAAATTGCATCAATATTTTATTAATGTAAATATTTACACTCATAAATTAAGTCAACTTACAAAATATATTGCTTTTCCACTTTTTGTTACGATTTTCATTAAATAATTCTATACTATTCTCGTCATTGACCAAAAATGTAAGTATTTATTATTTAGCAAAATTGATATAAATTATTCTAGAATCAAATTCTCATAATTTATATTTTAAACTTTACAAAATATTGTTATTTACTAATTTTTAGATATAGGTACTTACATAATAAATTTTGAGGCTTAATTTTTGAAAATCGCTTTGTTTATGGTTATAATTAATATTTTTCTACATTTTTTTGATTAATCTTAAAAAATGATTTACTTTTAAACAAAATTAATCGTCATGTAACGATACAATACAGTGCAATCTAGAAAAAAAGTGTAGGTAATAAAATTTTTAAGATGACTTTAAACAAAAAGTGAAATTAGTGAAAATAAATTATAAGAATGTTTATCAAAAACAAAAATATTTAAAAGATTTTTTTACATTTAGATATACTTTACATATAATTTAATACAAAAAAATTTAGTATTTTCAAATTATAAAATTATTTTTGGTCAAACTGTATAATTTTCCAATAAAAATGTTCGAATTTTGATCGAGTAACAAGTTTGAATTTTAATTAGAAATAATATATCTAGATGCTTTAGATTACTTAACGATGTTTCGATAAAATATCTTTATTATCAAATATTTATATTACCACACAAAATATTATTTAAAGTAGCAAAATTTTTGGCGTATTTATTAATTAAAAATAATTGATTCTCGATATTTGCCAGCTAGCAGATCCAGTTTTTTTGTGTGTATACAGAAATTAGAATTTTTATTGCACATTTCGTTGATTGCGAGATAACGTTTTACTCTATTTTTTAAGCGCAAACGTTATAGTAAAACTATTTTGTACAGGACGTATAAATTAACGATCCAATTATGGTTTTTATTGAATGGTGAGAAAAGTAAGTAGATGTATATAAGCTATCGTTCAGGTAAATCTAGACGTGTTACAGTTTTATTTTTACACCGCACTTAAAACAAATTTAATTTAATTATAATTATGTTGATCAACAAACATTGAGATTTTAATCTTTTCGTTTTTTTCCTATATGTGTGTAAGAACAACAAACAAAGTGATTTTCACCGGGCCAAAAAAAAGTAGACGTTTCACTTCGAAGCGGTAACAATTGTATTAACATAGAAGAAGTTTTTGCGCACAAGGAATTCATATTTAATAAAAATCGAAGATAAACGATTTTCTGCGCTTTAATTTATTATGAAATCACGAAGTTGATTTATTTATTTATCTATCGTCGTCTCGTGAAATTCCCATGAAATTGGCTTCAAGTGCGGTACGACGATATTGCACTTGATTAAATTAAAACGTTAATTATAACAATAATAATATCAAATCGTAGCGCCCTGCACACACAAAAAGCGAACGTCGACTTTTGTTGCCGTTGGTTCGTTTGTGTGCACATCTGTTCGACCAAAGCAATTTGAATTGATAACCAATGTGAGAGTTATTTTCAATTCAATTCTCATTTTGTCAATGGCTGGTGGATTGAGTTTGATCTTTAATTGTCCGTTCGAACGAATGCATTAATCAAAACGTGTCTGCAGCGCAGATTTATAATAAAATCCATACACGTAAATAGAAAATCGGAATTAATTATTTTATTATTATTACCGGGCAGTATACATATATACAACTATACACTATTTAAAAAATATATATACACGCCGATATTTTATTTGAATTGCTTTCTCGCGGGGAAATTGTATATAGTTTTGTGTTTTGTGCAGATGAAAATGGAGTGAAATTTCGCTGCCATCAAACATTTATATGCGCGATAAAAGCAGCTTAATTGTTGCGCTAAATATCTGCAAATAATTGTATTGTTTTATTGATTTCTTAAGACTTAACAACTACCTACTATTATTAATTGATTATTCTGTAGTTGTTGTTTTAATGTTTTATGTTAGATTTATAATTTTTGTAAAATTGAATATTTTTATTTATAAATGATTCGTCTCCTTTTACTTTCTGGTCGATTTTTAATAATTTATAGAAAAATTATAACATTTGTCAAATCTCTATGCATGCGCTTAGAAAATGTTAAAAATATTATTATTTAACAAAAACAGTGACAAAAAATTAATAAGTACCAAACTTATTAATTTTGCTTATTTTCTGCTATGATATATTAATTTTTATTAAAGTTATAGATTTTTTTATATAAAATCGTTTCTTGATTGTTTAAACACGAAATGTTCTAATTATTAATTGATTTAAGAACGTTGGCGATTAAACGGTGCGATAATCTAATGTTCACAAAACAGTAATTAATTAAACGTTTTGTGGGAATTGTCAGATGCTGCATATTAATTTAGACGAAGCAAAAAGAAATATTAATTCGTTCCGTACCTATTTGGGCATGAAGCGAGCAAGACAGCCAGCGTTACACACATACACATTACAGAGAGAAAAATTTGTGCAACATGACATGGAGACTGATTGGATGTTTGTTTTTTCTTTTTTTCTCTCTCTATATATCTATCGCTTCTATACTTTTAAAAATAAATTCCTAATATGTAAATTTGCTCTGACACATTTTTGTGCTCCGGTGTGTGTGTTATAACTATGGCAGATCTAATAACGATCTATTACACGAGCTGCTGGTTTGCTGCCTTAACAGGCGCGCGCGATTTGACACAAAACTGAAATGGGAGAATAAAAAAGTTTTTTAACCCACTTACATAATCCGGGGCTCGTAAAATGTACAGCATCGATCATTAGCATGCTAAACATATGTTTTTTTTTCGCTGATGTAGCTTTGCAATTAAATTCTGATTTATTGCCAAAATTCGTTTAGTAATTAGTATACTCGTTTATTTTTTTCTTTCTATTAATAGTTTTATAGGCGGTGATATATTTTACCGATTTTGACACTTAAACGCTAACAAAGAAATACTTTTCTTTACATACAACTACTTTTTTAATCGAAAAATAATTAAATTCTACTTTGTATACATAAAAAATATACTTTTTAGTATCTCCATGAGATTCTTAAACATTAAATTTTAGATGAGATTTTTCATCCAATTTTTCTTTGATTTTCAACATTTTCTATCAAAGCATTTTAGGATTTTCATTAAAATTCCTGAAAAATCAAAAAAAAATCAAAGACGAAAATCGTTGAAAAGTTTCCACCTCGTAAAGAAAAATCGTCATCCAAAATTTATGTTTAAGACTCTCATGGAGATACTAAAAAGTATATTTTGATTATATTTCTTATGTATGCCTTTAAATAAATGGAATTAGGCTTTTTATTAAGAAATTATTACGCTTATTTAGTAGACATGCTTACCTAAATTTTAATATTAAGTGAAACTGTATTTTAACAAATTTTACTGCAAAAATATTACACCAAAAATAATTATCTTTTCCCCATTTTGCAAGAATTTAACAATAAAATGAACACTTACTTTTATTTAATAGAATATGACGCACGTTTATTAATTTCAAATCGAATATTACAACTGAAATTAGTTGAGCGATAAAATTTTTACGTTCTAATATAGATATAAAATTGTTTAACGATTAAAACGAAAGGAAAATTTGTATTTTATATAAATATTACCTACATGTATTTAAAACACACATACACCTATATATACCTATGGTATATATATCTAAAAATGATTATCGACAATCAGCGCGCTAAGAAATTTTTCCGCACGATTGCTTTTTATGTGTTATTTCACAAGGTGTTAGTATTCAAGAAGACAAGAAATGCGTGCAATGCCAAAACAATATTTCTTTTGTTTCTTATATATATATATTTTTTTTTATATTCTCTCAAATAATAATCTCCTTCTCTTCTACATGTGGCGAGGAATACAAGAAAAAAAATAAACAACGTTTGTTGGATAACGATTTTATGACAAACATTCAAGCGTTTGATAATCAGAAAAATTTTAATTAAATACGATTATGAAATGAGCGCACTATTATATTTTTTTCCACATCACCATATATATTCANCTAAGCGCATTCGTGTAACTATTTTAATTGGAATGTGATAAAACAATTGATAAATATCGTTTCAGCATTTAAGCCCTTATGGCCGAGTTTGTAGTTTTTTCAACTTAATTGGAGTTTTGTTTTTTGTTGTAAATGGAGGGAAATCATAATAATTATTATAATAAAATAGGCGCGCAATGTTCGGCAAGAATTCAATTTTAATTGGAATGTGACACAAACAATTGATAAACGAGCGCATAAAATTTTTACCATCGCGTAAATTACAATTAGAATTTGCTATTTTATGGTTAGAAAATATTGTGTTAAGCGCCATCCATAAATGTGTGCCTGCCTGGGCTTCATAAAAACACACTGTCGCGCGCTGCTCGAGAGACGAAACAGGACGAGAGAAAGGCATATTATTTGCATGTATGTATGCGAACCAGGTCCGTGTGTGTACGTTTTTTCGTTTGTTTAGCGATTATTATTATTAGTGACATTAAAAATGGTTCGCGCACACCGGCTACTTGTTTGCGCTAGATCGTCGTCGTCGGTGCGAATTGTGTGCGCAGTCGATGTGAATTGGTTTTTGCAATAACTTATCCCATGTTATCGGTGTTGGCGAGTTGGTGTGAAATAATCTAAAAGGTGGTTGTTGTGGTTTATTGTGTTGTGTTGTATTTGTAGCGAAATGTTTGTTATCTCTATAACTGGTCTTATCTATTTCCATTGGAATCTGCATACAAAGAATCGTACGTACGTACGCTGAGACTGTGTGCGCGCGATAGATAGTAACTCCTCTAACTTTACCTTCGCTTTTCGTTTTGGCGTTTATCTTATCAGCCAGTGGCGTATCGTCTCATAAATATTTGCACTTTTATACACCTAACAAATTGCGATTCATTTCTCACACAACGCTCAAATAATTGTCGCATCATGAAAACTTAATTGAGCAATAAAGCGTCCAATAATTTACATGACAAAAAAACAGAAAGACAAACAATAACAAATTTTATAACAATTTTATTTATGATCACGTTTTTAAATTTTCAATATCTTTGATTAATTCCATAGTATATTCTTGTTAGATGAATTATTTTAATTAAGTCTCATTATAATACAAAAAATATTGAAATCTAGTTTTAAAAACAATAGCGATATTTAATAAAAATTTTACCATTTTATAATTATTTTTAAATTGACACCCATTCGTTGACATTCTTTTAATAAAATTTGAATTACTATTAAAAAATCATTTTTAATATATATAATTTTTCATGTATTAAAAGTTCGTTCTTAAATTATTTACAAATTTAAACAGTTTTTATGTCTGATGGAAAATCGACCAATGATTTTTATTAATTCTTCTTAGTTTTAATTATTTGCAATTTGCACTAAGTAATCCATCTAACAAATTGCTATACTATTTCTCCCAGAAAACGAAGCAATAATTATTACATTATGAAAAGTTAATTGAAAATGCACCAATTTCTCTTTTTAATATTTTTGATTATATTTTTTTTCATAGTATTTAACATTTCACATATCAATAAGATTTTCATTAATTTTCATTGGAAACGTGAAATATATATGTAATTTTATCTAATAATTCCTAATAATTATATATTTTTTGCGTTTTTAGTGTCGATAAATATTTGCACTAACGTAATCCATCTAAAAAATTGCTACTATTTCTCACAGAAAACGAAGCATTACATGATTACATTATGAAAAGTTAATTGAGCTATGATGGAAGCGGGCAACAATATATTTTAACATAATTACATAATAAAAATTATATCATTTATAGTCTAAACGTGATTTTTATTATAATTAATGATTAATTATATCAAATGCTCAAAACATAAAGCCGGAATTTATAACAACAACACAACACTTAATATATACACTGCATCCTCTCATTTTATATATTTTTAAGCAGGTGTTAGTTTAATTTATTGAATTACTAGTTTTCCAGCGCGTTCTAATTAGGATGTAAGTGATGCAGACAGTTCGTCTTATTTATGTTATCAATTTTATAAGAGATGAGAGAAAAATGTCAAATTTATCGATTTCGAATTGAATTCAATCCGATTGGTGGCAATTAAGATTAAGAAATTTATAAAAATTGAGCGAGAAAACAAATTATTATATCAATTTTATGCTAATTGATTTAAAGTAGATAACGTATAGATTTTTGTTTTGAAAAAATTACGTTTCTAACACATAAAACGGTTCAAGGAAAGGATAGCGATTAATATGAAAAATAAAAAGAGGCGCAACAAATAAAAAATTTTTGCAATTTATTTCTCTTACCATCTCTTCTCTTTTTCGTCGTCGTCAAAACAGTGTGCCGTTTAAATCCATGAAGCAATCTTTGTTGTCTGCTGCCGTTGGCTTGTTGCAATAGCAAAATATAAATCTTCGCGACTAAAACCTTTAAAACCTTACATTTTATTAAAACATAAAAACGCGCGCCTCTCTATAGAAATTTTGCTGCTGCAAGAAGCAGAAGCCTTCTTAAATGGTATAGAGTTACGCTACTGCAACTTAAACTAAAAACTTACAAGGCTAAATAATAACTAAAAATAAAATTATTGTATGTGTATGTATGTGTATAGTAGGTACATTCTTACAGTCACAACGACAATAAACATAATTTATAAATTTAATAATTACAAACGACAACAACAAAAAATGAAATTGCTCATTTCATTGCTGGAAAAATGATATCTACTACCTACTTGGCGCACTTCTGTTTGAAAAACAGCTCTAGTACTATGTACTTACATACTATAAAACATTTTAAAAAATTAATTATTTGATAAAACAAAAAATATTCCACAGTTCGAAACAATGTTTATTGGATTGTTTTCGAATATTTAGCGATTTTTAGTGAAGCTGCAATATAGTAATAATTAGAAACGACAATAACAAAAATTGAAATTGCTCATTTCAAAGTTGAAGAATGATATCTACCTACTTGTCGCACTTCCATACCTAAAAAAACAGCACCAATATTTACATACTTTAAAACATTAATAAAATTTTAATTTGATGAAACATTTTTTTGATTTTTCGAGCAATCGCGTGCTGTTATAAAAATGTTCTCACAGTTCCAAACAACGTTTATTGGATTGTTTTCGAATATTTAAAGATTTTTGACGATTCTGCAGTATAGTAATAATTACAAACGGCAATAAACAAAATTGAAATTGGAATGTAATATTTAGCTACTTATTGTCGCACTTCCATACCTAAAAAACACCACCAGTACTTACATACTTTAAAACATTAATTATTTGATTTTTCGAGCGCAATTTGCGTGCGCTGTTATAAAAATGTTCTCACAGTTCGAAACAGAATGTTTATTGGATTGTTTTGCGAATATTTAGCGATTTTTAGCGAAGGGGCAGTGTGTAAGGTGCGTATACGATTAATGGACTTTTCGCAGAAATCTCAAACTACGCTTCCAACTAACATCATCGCCTAGCCAACAAATAGATTTTTAGTTATTGTGTGTGATAGTGTTGTAATGTAACATTGTGAGTTTTCTTGGCCGTGTGGTGTATATAAAAGAGCGTTGTGTTAAGAAGCAACGCGAACAAGCAACAGGTTCCAGGTAGAATGGCATGCAGTCGGTAACATTGCTCAGGTAAAATGTACAAGGTGGGGGTCCATCGTGTGTGCGAGTGTGTGAGTAGAATGGTCGCGATGTTCACCAGGTAAGACAGTGACGGTGCGTCCGCGGATTCAAGTGGACCTTACTTACTCCATCGTCCGAGTCGCGCTTTCCGCCGCCCGAATCAAATCAACACAAAATAAAATACAATAAAAATTAAAATAAACCGAAACGTTGTTGTTGTGCGCTCACCGCCACCACACGAAACACTAACCACCACCTCGAACAGTGTGCTAATACAACTAGTTGCAGTGCTGTGTGCTATACCTAATTAATTAATTGATTAAATTCGAAGAACGCTGTTGTTTGAATCATACAATATCGTGTTGTCTTGGACTTCTCGCCAACAGTTCAGCGCACATCCAACCGGTATTTTCAGCTGCAGGTGAGACGCGCCATGGGCCTCTTGCTTTTTTACATCACATCCTTATCATCTGCGCTTTTTAAATATTAATTAAATATTTCAATGCGGCCAGCTGTAGCGCGCACGCAGGAGTCAATGTACGAAATTAATAAAAAATTTATATATATATATATATACATTTTATCAGCCATGCGAAATTCGCCAGCAAGGAAATTAATAACGAAATATCGCACCATCTCTACTACCATCGACTTATCAAAAAATTAATTTTGATTTTTTTTTTCGTTCGTTCGCCAGCGATTTAACAGTTAAACGCTGAGTTGTGGCATTGAATTTAGATAATGAAAAATTTATCTCTGTGCACGTTAATTAGATATTTCTATGGAACAGCTGTAAGGTGTCATTGTACTAAATTATTACAACCTGCATAAACTTTGCGCGCGGCGAAAATTATTAATCTACAATTAATATATTGCTACGTCGAAAAAATGTTAAGTTGAAATTTTAATGCAGCATCATGTAAGTTTTTGAACTAGATTTTACTTAACAGTTATGAAATTCGATTTAATAAGAGTGTATTAAAAACTAATGAGTGTTTAGCGTTGAAGAAAGCCAAATTATAATAAAAAAAACACATATTTTCATTTCTAGTTATTAAATTTTAATAAAGATTTTTAGATTTGTGGCTGGCTGACTGGCTGACTACTACTATATAGGTTTTTTCGCATGGAAATACTGCTTTGACATTTAGCAAATTTGTGATAACTAATAAAACGACACATAATTTTGATTAACAGTTACGAACTTTAATTAAAAACTAATGAGATTTTAAAAGACAATTACGGCTGCATACTTCTTTAACAAATTCTGATACGGTTTTTGACCAACACGTCCTCCAATTCGTGTAAATAAAACACTCAAAAAAAAACATAAATTTTCTTAAATTTGACGAGAAATTATAAATATTATTTATGTAATTTTGTTTGGAGAGAGAAACTACAAAAATGAAATTAATTGTTAATTAAAATTGGCTTATTTGTAGCATGAGAATGTGCATAAAGTCAATTAGAAGCAAACATTTTCTTATAAATATTTATTCCAATCAGTCTAATTAAATGGAATCTGAATTTACAAAATGCCTGCATCCTCAAAATTTGCAAGTAAAACAAATACCTATAATATCTTTAAAACACCAATAAGAATTAATAGATATTAGATATTAGTACCTATGTGTAAATTTCCTTAAATATTATTGGATTTGTTCAATTATAATAAAAAGTATTCGTTACATAATTTAGTAAATCAAATTGGCACAAACTAGATTAATTTTTAATTAAATTTAACTTATTTTTAAATGAGAAAGTGTGTTTTATGATAAATCAATAAAAATAATTAGAATTAAAGATGTGCAAGTAGATAAAATATATATCTAAAATAAGCCCCAAGTAAAACATTCAATTTCTTAAAAAATCAAATAATATTTTTTAATAATAAAATTTTTTATAATAACATTCAATATCTTAAAAAGAAAAAATAATTTTAGCGTTTTTATATCCTCAAGGTGTGCATATAATTAATTTCAATAAAATGTTATATGATAAATGTTAATACAAAAAAATATGAATATTAGTATAAATTTTCTGAATTATTATTGTTTGATTTGATTCGGACGGAGAAAGAAATTATCTCAAAAATTAATTAGTTTTATATTAAAATTAGTTTATTTATAGCAAGAGAGTGTGCATGAAATTAATTAGAATAAAACGTTTTATGATAAATATTAATAAATATCATTCCAATTATGTCTAAGAAGATAAAATGTGAATCTGCAATAAAATTAATTTGTTAATTATACTGATAAGCACTTAATTGATATTTAAATGCAACCGATTAAAATAACGCTATTTATATATCTATAATACAATTTTTATTGACAGTATTCCAATTTTCACTAAAACTCATTTAATTGGCTAGACGACACTGGATTATTATTTATTGCAGTTTTAGTAGTCGCACACATACAGTTTCAATTTGTACTTTTGTTGCGCGATGAGCAGCAGCATCAGCGAATATATACGTGGACATAATTATTAAAATATTTTAATATTGCTACTTAAGGAGTGGTCAATAAACACACAAGAATTCATATCGAGTGAGTTTGAAGACGAAGACGTAGACGAAGAGGAAAAAATGTAACTAGTATTACTACATCTTGTTTAGATTATATACGAGTCAATCGCTTCACTCGAAGTTTTGTGGGATAGTTGTGTGTATTTTTTTCAAGCTAGCAATTTTATCCAACATTGAAATCAAACTAATATTTTTATATACGAAAATTCAATTTATTTAAAACTCGTTTTTTTATTATTATATGATGAGCGAGTTTCTATTGAGCAGAGATACGAAATTATATGCTGTTTTTTTATTTCGTTGTTGTACACTTCTTTCTTTCTTTCTTTTCGTTTATTGTAGGAAAAATAGCGCACAATAATTACTTATTATGCTGCATATTTTATTAAAAATAATTGTACAATGACACACTTTTAACAATGAAATTATTTTAGCATAATTGTATAGTTGTATATTACAATTTCAATTAATTTTAAACATTGCGTTTTGTAAAAATATACCTTTCTAGTATTTTTTTGTGTAAATTGCGTAATTTCAAAAACGAACGAAAATATTAGCTCAAGATAAATAATTAAAAATGATTTTTGTTTGCAACAAGCGTAGAAATGCAATTTTCAATTTTGTATAGATTATTTCCTATTACATCAACTGTTATCTCAATTATTATTAGCAATTTTACGAATCGATTACGTTTTACTACAACAACAACAAATAATTTATTTTCGATTTTTTACACAAAAAACACACACACACACACACCATAACTACCTACCAACAAATGAAATTAAGATCTGTTAATTATAAAAAAAATGTGCAATTTCACAGTATTAAAACCGTTTTGTAAAGCAACAAACAAACATTTGTGATGTGAGAATGGGAAAGTGTTCGGTACCAAAACGCGATGGAATTTTTCGATTATTCACACTATTTATGAGTGGATAAATACATATTTACATTCCGGAATTAAATTTTAATTCGAATCGCTATTTGTTCTTCTTCGTCTATATATCGCTAATTAAACCAACTACTTCTGTGTGATTTTTGTGCGCGCAAATGAAAATCGTACCATAAAATACATATTAAAAAGTTCGTTACATAATTTTACATATTAAGAGAATCAAATTATCACAAACTTGATTAATATTTAATTAATATTTACTTATTTGTAAATGAGAAAGTAAATAATATTTTTAATATTAAACATTTTTGTTTTTTGTCTGATTTTAGATTTAAATTTGAATTCGAAGCGCTATTTGTTCCATATCGCTAATTAAACCAACTTCTCTGTGTTTTCTGCGCGCGCAAATAAAAATCATACCATAAAATGCATATTAAAAAGTTCAGTTAGACGGCGATGATTTAGAAGTTGTAGAGAGAAAAAAATGTTTTAATTTTAATGAGTTCACCGATATTCTACTCTATACTATACAACAACCATAAGAAGCCAACTAATTTTTGTTGATGTTTATTGCCTTGCGCGTAATTAATTCGAATTATACTTGGTTCGAGCCACACACAAACCATTTCGAAAAAAAAGATGGTAAAAACGTGAGAATTCATAAATTTACTTCATTTACATACGGTTACTAAACTATACATATATATACAAACGTTTGATTCATAAAATTATCACATATTTTGACGATACAAAACCGTCTAAGAATAAATGAAGTAATAAATGTGTTGTTTAATAGACGTTTTTCCAATCGCTTTATTATTGCGATTCCGTACAGGAATGTGATGAAAAACCGCTGCCAATCAAAACTTTGCATACGTTTTTTTTGTTACTAACATCAATCTTAAAAGAATTATATACGATATACTTTTTATATGCAAAACTAAACAATTAAAATAATAATTCCAGACGTAACATTTTTGACAATTAAACAATAAGTTGAGATTATTTTACGGATTGTTTTATTTAATCAGCATTACCAAACACTTTTATTGTTTTTATATATATTTATATAATTTATATTGGACGTCAATAAAACACGTATAATACATACAAGCGTTTCGATTACAATACACGATATTGTCGCCGAAAAGTTTTATTGCAAAATTGCGAACATCTTTTCTATTCTATTCGATTGTTCGTTGTGTAACAAAAAGCAAAAGAAATAAATATTTTTATGATGTCGAGAAATACAATTTCGCATGTCTCAATTACGTAATTAAAGCATGCCTGATTAGAAAATTTCAAGATCAGTTATACTTTACAGTGATGAATGTATGTAAACGATGAGCGCTATGTTTTGCCTATTTTATTATTATTGCAACGCAACAATTTAGTGCTGCGTCATTTTCTATAAAAACCCGAACACACATACACACGATGTTTGTATTAATTTTCGTTACTATTGAAAAAATTACTGTTAAGTGTATTTTACACATTTTGTAAGCATTATTAACCTACTAAAGTTTTCTACACAAAAAAATTTGCTATGGATCTATCTATCCGCTCGTATATGTTATGTTATATATGTACAGTTTGAATTATTTCATTATTTATCAATCAGACTGTTTGATTTTTTCGATTTGGATATGGAGCAAGCGAAAATTAGATTTCTATTTAACGATCTATGTATGTGTATGTGTGTACAAATAATTGTTGTTACGTTCGATGATCTGAAATAATTTTTATTTACAAATTGGTAATTAAAATCAAATTTAATGTATGTATGTATCGAATGTGAAGGTGAAGAGCAAACAAGTTTTTTACTTACGGTTATATGTTTTTTTTTGTACGAAATTTAGCTTTTTTTAAATTAATTCCCATCGTCGTTTGCTGTAAAAGCAGTTTTTTTTAAATAAAAATGTTGTTTAAATTAAATACTGACCTGATTCACAATTTACAGGTTATGAAATTGATAATTGCTGTTGAAATGCAAATTTAAGGACGTTTTTTGATATAAAAATTGAATAAAAGCCAACAAATAGAAAACTGGTTTTAATAATGTTAACAAAGCTGCAATATAATACATCAAATTAATTTTAGGTATATATAAAAATCATATGATATAAGTTATAATAAAACAAAGATGTTTAGTAAATAAATAAATTTATATTGTATAATATTTTTTTTTTATTAAAGATTACATAAATTCTGAAATTTGCAGATTATGCAATTATTAACCAGCAAAACTAACAAAAATATAAAATGTAATTTTAATAACATTTTTTTAATCAAAATATAAGTGAAAACCTTTAATTGAAACGATATTTTTTTTAGGTAAGCGATATTTCAGTTTAATATTAATTTAATTTATTGTATACACTTTCTTAAAAAATTTAAAATTATATTATAACGTTATTTAAATTAAAAATTGACCTGATTTAGAGTTTACAAGTTGTGAAATTAATAATTGCTGTTGGTAAGAAGATATAAAATGCAAATTTAAGGACCTTTTTTTATGCAAATCGTATATAAAAACGCATAAAATAAGGTAAGAGAGTTTAAAAAATTAACACAAAAAACGTAGTTGCGTTGCTTACTTTTAAGAACTGTTTAATTGGTTTATTAAACTTTATGTGATTATGTTTTAAATAACGTTTTGTTGTATGTAAGTACGCACTGAAAAAAAGCTACACGAATAAAATAAAAATACGTATAAGGAATCTTGCACTTTAAGTATTTTTTACTGTATCGCTTCGACTTGAAACTGGCTTACAATTTTACAAGAAAAATCGTTTTCGACAATTAATTACCGTAAACATTTTATTCATAATTACTGTTAAGCGTTCTATGAATGAAAAGTGTGTGCTAATTGCGAAAAATCTTATCTAATTTATTGCTCGCTGGAAACCTTTTCGTATATGAAACAATGCACATATACACGATGAAAAAGAAATAGTTGGCAATAATAATAATAAAGGGGTTGCAACAGTCGAACACAACAACAACTACAACAACAACAGTACAAAAAAGCCTTGAATCATTTTTATATGATAAATTTTCACTGATAGAATTGTTATATGTATACGAAGTCGTGATGTGATGTTGTATACAGCAACAATAGCGCGCTGCTTTTTTAATTGCATCTAAAAACATTACACACACACACACACACACACACACTAAAAATTATTATATAGCAAAAAAAATAATGTAAGAAATTACACCCACAGACTTGTTTATGTTGCAAACGAGGGAGAGTAATAATAATAATAATAATACTAAGACGAAAAATATAAGATAATAATAAGCGCAAATTCTCTAAGGTCATTTAATACAATAAATAAAATCCTTGCTTTGTATGTACTTACAAATTAAAATATCTGCGAGACGACGTTTTTAGCGTGGGACTTGATTCAAGTGCGCGAAATATCGTTTGGCTGAGGAATAATTGGCGACCATCGAACGCAACCAATTTTCTCGCTCACATTGCGAAACGATTAATTAATTTGACATTTTTTTTGGAGCTGTTGTTGTTGTTGTAATGAGTGCAGATTGGAATCATGAGCATCATGTGGATGATGGTTGGTGAAACAGTTGAAAAATGAATGGTTGGACGTTGTTCTTTTTTTTTTTCAACCGGTCCTACCACTACATGTAGAGAGAGGTTACTAAACCTGGTGCAAAGCACCTCGAGATATTTTAATTAGGGATGACCTTCTCCTAAAAGAGGAACTTATCACTTAAATGCCCATCCATAAAAATGCGTATGGGGCCTTCATTTAAAAATCGTTAACTTTATATCTCATCTGGAATTTTTCAACGCAACACCAGAAGAGTAACCAACCAACAAAAAAAGTAGACTTTCCATCCACCGTCATTTCCACCACGCAATCCGAACGTTATTTGTGTTGCTAAATTACCTAATTGATCGATTTATTAATCGTTTCGTTAAAAAGTTCAATGACACGCTTGCGCATAATTCATTTCCATCTTAATGCAGGATGCGTGAAAGTGCACTGAAGCGCATTTCTACTAAAAAAAAAACGGCAACAACCAACAACAACAACAAACGAATTACAATTGTGCTTACTTTACCTTGACTCGGATAATTATTAAGGGATTTTCTAGATTGAAACAAGATTGCATAAATTTGTACAAATTGAATGTTTTGTATCTAATTTGAAACGAACAAGATTTCTATTATTTTTGCGCGCGCTATCTAAAGCTGAAATGGTTAGTTATAATGAAAGATTCACTTTTCTTCATTCTTCACTCTTTACTCTGCTTTTTTATTATATTTCTCTTCCATCCTCCTAATCATCGTAATTAAGCGAGCGCTGTATTTAGCGAACGGAAAATGAGTTTTTTATGAAAATATCGCGCGCGCACTATGAAAGTTCATAATTGTACGCATTAAATTGATTTCAACAAACGGGCCATAACATCATCAAAGTAACTTTTACACAAAAGATGATATTTAAACAATATTAAACACAAATTTCTCCATTAATATATTTTAACCAATTTAAATTGTCTTTAATAATTTCTAGATTAGTTTGTAATAAGTAGAAAGTATTTTTGATAATAAATTTATCATTAAAAACATGTTGGCGTAAACAATTATGTAAAATTTTGCTAAATACAATTGAATAATCTATTAAATTTTGCAAATTTAGAAGCACTACTTTTTGAAAAAGTAATTTTAGCTTGGAATTCAAAATTACAGCTATTACCACACTTAATGGTCAACTTGCACTTTTATGAGAGGACATTTTCACACTGTAACTCAATAGACTGACTTTAAAACAGCCCTTTTTCGCACTGACCACTACATTTACTTTTTACAACCAGTTTAAAGCTGTTGTCATCAGTAATCACATATAAACCATAAACACTAGACCCCCAATAAAGTGGGCAATAGGTACTAACTCGAAATTACTATATGCAGATTAAATTAATATAATTATACAACATTAAATAATTAATTCAGTTTAAAGAAACATAATTGAAATTTTAAAAAGAATGTATGAATTCATTATTATTTTTAATATAAAATTAACTTAGATATGATTGTTTATGATTAAATACTAAATAAAAGAAGAAGATAATTGTATGAAGTTTAAAAATAAACATGTGTTGAATTCTAAATTAATTTATAATAAGCTTTCATATATAAGACTGCAAATCTATCAATATATATAAAGACATTGTAGCGTAAATAAATTTGTTTTTCAAACAGCAATTTTTAATATATTTACATGACCCGTTATTGGCATGCAGCGTTTTGCTGCTGATGAAAATATCAATTATTCATCTATTTAAATGTTATGATATTGAATTAAGCTTGTCAGGAGGCTCAGATTCAATATGACTTAATAAACGCTCGTGGAATTAATATCTCTTTTTATACACCAACAACGGCAACAACAACAACAACAACAACAACAAAAAACAGTTTTCAATACACACAGCAGCCACTTTGCGGTTGGCTCTCCTAGCCCGAGCACGTCGTTGACGTTATGAAATCTAATATTCCACAATTTGACGCAATCGATCTCCTCACACCGGCGCGCATTATTTTGTCAAAAAACCACCAACCCGCGCGCGCCGTTTTCGAATTAATTACCCACCGGAATGAAACACATTTACATCCATCGTAAATTTCTTTACATCGAAAAAATACCGTACAACGGCATATCGCAACAAAAACTAATTTATTTCTATTTGTTTCAGGTGAGTTATCTCCACATTCGACTACCATAAGCGTAAATTATGACATTGACAACAAACATCGAATATAATAAATTTGAGTTTGGGAGATTGGACGCCGCAACAGCGACACAACAGGATGAATGTCCGAAAAAATACACACATATACACACGTATGTGCGCATGCCAATGTTTTAATTACGTTACCGTTACGTTTTTTTTTCTCTTCTTCATCTTCGTCGTCGTCGTCGTACGAACGCTCTTCCTCTCTCGATTTTTTTGGGTCATTCATACACAGCAACAACAACAACAACAACAACAACTGCCGGTTATGTGTGGATGTGTTGCGCGCATTTTTTACTGCTCCGAACGAATCATTAATTGATATTGATTTATGAAAAAACATGCAGCATTTTGTCGTTAATTGTAATTTTATTACGCGTATACGATTTCGCATCAAAGTCAAGGCCAGCCACATCTGCGCACACCAACCAACCAACCAAACCAACCGAAAAAAAAAGTTCAAAAGGCTTATTAATCGTTGTTGCATATACACGCCGGCGAAAAATTGATTTGTTTTAGCGCAAAATTTATGTCCATTTGCATAAAAAGCCAGCGGAATCTTGTTTTTTTTACTCCGTGTGTGTATGTTGCGATTACATAATTAATGATGCGCGCTGAATTTTTCTACGAAAAAGTTCAACAATCTGCGTTTTTATTCGCGTTCTATTACAAAAAACGCAAACATGATCATTAAAATGCGAGAAATTGTGTGTGTGTGTGTATCCATTGCCTATATGTATGTGCAGAGCGTGCGTATAAAAAATCGTCAAAGAATGATGAAAATTTATTGTTTGTACATTAATTTACGACCGTATTATTAATTACGTTAGATCATAAATTTTCAAAGATTATTTTGTCTAGCATTTCATTGACCGTGACTTTACCACACATTTCGATTTTTTCGTATATAAATAAATATCGTGTGTTAATTAGATGCAGCCAATCGATATATACCTACCTATACGTTTCGATACATGATTCATTTTTCCCAGCGATGCAAATAAAATGTGGTAAAATATCGTTTGACATTTAGCGAAAAATTTAAATAATTTTATTTTACTTATTCAATAATGAGAAAGTATATATCTACTTAAGATAATTCATATTGAATAAATATTTAAGACATAAAAATTCTGATATTTACATAAAATTGCGATGTCAAAATAATACAATGTTATAAAGTCAACCTTATGCAAGGAAAGAACATTGTTAGGTGTTGGTGTTTTGCAAAAATGTATGTTAAAACTACCAATTGAAATTGGAATTTGGGATTAGGCTGAAATATCTTAATAGTGATGAGAAAAGTGATGATGTCATAGCTTAGTAGCCAAAAATTTAAATAATTGTGTTCTATTTATTAAATAATAAAAAAGTATTTAATTACGGTGGTTTATATTCAGTGTCTTTTAACTTTATGCACCGAAAAAGCATTGTTGGGGGTTAGTACTTTGTAAAAATGCATGTTAAAAGCAAATAACTACCAATTGTAATTGGAATTCAACCAGAATTAAACAAAAATGTCTCGATAGTGATGAGAAAAGTAGCTACGTCACAGCTTAGTATGTGGGAGAGTGTAATTTTACCTCTATGATTTCACTTCATTAGTCATTAACTCGTTTAATTATTATAATAACGTACCTATTTGAAAAAATACTCTATAACATTTCTTTTATGTGATTTTGCAGTACAGCAAAGGTTTCGTATCGTAAACTGTCACTTTTTGCACTTGTTATATAAAAAGTTATTACACAAATAATCTACAATCAACTTTTGGAAATCATAGACAAAGTTTTTTAGGGATTTGGTTAATACAGACTTTCTGATAAACTTATTCATCTAACAGTGCATAAAAATTATATACAATTTAATTTAATGGGAAAAAATAAGTTCCGGCCAAGCTGGGCTTTGTGATAAAATGCACTTA
>JARJDW010014996.1:0-10674 GCA_030264715.1 Adinopsis sp. GC000173 | reverse complement strand
ATGATTGCATTTGCATCATTGCAGCAACATTGCAGCAGCATTGCAAATACAATATTGCAAAAATGCAATCATTGCAATGTTGCTGCAATGTTGTTGCAATCATATGTGCTGTATGGGATTGTACATGTGTGTGTGTATATGTGCGTACATGCATCTACGACAACAGCAACAAGTAGCAAAAAATTAAATCTTTTAAATGTTTTATGCGAAATAAATTGAAAACGAGAATCAGGTGGAAATTGATAATTTACGACTGTAAACTGTTTTTCAATTGAATTGTAATCTTCTTCATTCGAATGCAATTTTCTCTATACATACATAATAGGTAATACATTGTTCAAAAATCAATTTATTGTCTATCGATGTATTTTGTAAGCGCAAAATATTTTCATTAATCTGCCAATAATAACAATGCAAGAAGTATATCTATTTAATTATCATCCCAATACAGTTATGATATTTTCTATACACAATGCATGCCTTCATTATTCAACAATTTCTGAGAAGAAAAAAATAGGTAAATATGTTTGTTAATTCAGTTGAAAATTCCTATCTATTAACAATCTTATTGAAATTAAAATATCTTATTGTTTAAACTGTAAAAATCCATTACTACTCCCATAATTAATCGAATAAAACGTAATTAAAAGAATTTTTTTTATAAATTCATATGAAATATATATAATACAACCTCATTTTTATTTATTTATATGAAAAGTGATTGAAATAAAATAATAATTGAATCAAAACATGTTTCAATATTTTATAATAACCAACAAATATGTAGTTGTAAACAACTAACAAATGTTAACGATAAAACATCCTCCCGAAATTTTTATACTGTAAAAGTATTTGGTGTAGTATACATAAATTAGCTTGTATATTAATAATAAGATTTTAATTGCGCAAAACTAAAAATAATTTCCATAAAACGTTATTGAATTAGTAATTTCTTATAAAGCACATTTTAAATTAAAATTGATTTACTTCAACTAAAAGTAATTGAACTTGCATAATAAATTCGAGTAGGTAGGTATAGCAACAATTGAATCAAGAGAGAAAAGTTAATAATTGGAATGAAAATAAGTACATATTTCAAATTGTATACAACTAATAAGTATATAAAAATAAAATATCTTCGTCCTGATTTTGTTTTTTTTTTTAATATTTATTCAACAAGTAATTATGTATAAATATATTCAATTGAAACCATGATTTCATGCAATTTTAATTCACATTTATTATTATCTAAACTTTTGAATAAAAAGTGGTAAAAGTGCAATTATTTTATTATTATTCCATTTCAAACGCAATAAAATGTAATTAAATGTCCAATTATTTACAATTTCTCATTAGATTGATGTGGAATTGTTATATAAACGCATAATTAATTTATTTCTACGAAAAAATATTGAAATATAATACTTAATAAATTTGTAGTAAATGTTGCAAGTTGTAAACAACTAACAAGTAATAACGATAAAACATCTTCCTCCTGAATATTTTTTGCTTGAATATTAATACTTACTTACGTAGATATTAATAGTCAGCAATAAAAAAACGAAGAAGAAAATCCATGACATTTAATCTTAATAAACATTATTACGTCGCAATTTCCAGTTAATAATAATATGTATGAATATAATGGCTGAATTTGAAGAAGATGCGCTCAAGTCGTTTTATTAATAAGCGCGCAACAACAAGAATTTAGTGATGTCATACATTGATTATACATTAAATAATGAACGGTATGGCTTTTTTATCAATTTATTACTTACATAATGTAATTTATGTTAATTGAGTAATGTTTAATAATTTTATAGGCTGGCTGCTTACACTTATATCGTTCCCTTAATCAAATATGTGTTAACGTTTTATTAAATTTACAGCCGTTGGCGGCGATGGATATTTATTGTCCATTATCTAGCTATGCGAAATAATAATTGCGCAAAATATTAGCAAACGCTTTTTTCGGCGCAAGTAAATAATTATGAAATTATTGTACAATATAATAATATTACGACGCGAGCTGGCGCAATTGTTGCTTCTTATCGATACGATCACAGCAATTAATTCCAAAGCATATAAAATTTCGCAAATTGATCTTGTCTCGCAAAAATTATTAACGATTTCTATAACAATGCAGATGTGAATTAAGACGTATAATTAACTTGAAAAGACGTGTTGGAAATAAAATTTGCTGATAATATAGACGAATTAAGTAATTCAATACGTCTTCAAGAAATTTTATATAAACGATTTCAAAATGGCGTATTTTTTTTTTAATTGTTAACAGCATGCACAAGTGATTTTTCAACAAACAATTATCCTTTCCCATTATTAATTATGCTAAATTCAATGAATTAACACTTTAACGCATTGTATTCATATGCATTGAAAATTCCAGCAATTCAATGAAACAACACTATAGCGCGTTACTTAATTAGAAAAATATTTGCAAAGATTCCCATGCGTTTATGCAAATTCATTTACAAGTCAAAGCCATTTGTAACATTTAGCACGATTCCTATTTGATGCTGTGTGTTGCATCAGTGTGCGGTAGGTAATTTTAAACAAATACAAATGTATAAAATATTATGCAATTCTGGCGCTGCTGCTGCTGCATCGTTTTTCTTGATTATCTACCAATAAAATCACATGAAATCAGCTTTTAATGATTAGAATCGTTCGAGAAAAACGAAATTGTAACACTACTCGCACGTTGCAATAAAAGCAAGTAAGCAAGTAAGAAAGCGCACAAGCGTTGTTGTTGCTGCAACAAATCTTTTGTGCGTTTCGTATTAATTTTAAATTATATTAAAATTAAATCGAAATGAAATAAATTCGGAGAAAATAATTTCGCAAAAATCGAATGTACGATTCGAGTACGTTTTCAATCTCATCTAATTTTCTTACACGAATAAAATCGTTATATAATAAATAGCATTTTATTTCCGCAGATAAAAGAGCGTCCAAAAAGCAATAAATTTTCAATTTAGTCCCAAAATAAAAAAAAGGAGAGAGAGAGAAAGAAAGAGAGAATCGCTTCTCTAAACGCATATTGTATAATTGACAAAATTTTCTTGTAAATGTACTCGACCGTTTAAACATGGTCCATTAATTTCCATCTAGAAAAAAAGACAATTATCAACAATATACAAAGCATCTTCCAGCCTAGACTAAACACATTTCTTTCATAATTACCTATTATAAAAATAACGTCATCAGGACAGAATGATTGATGGAACTTTGCTTTTACTTGATCATAATTCATTACAACAAAATATAAATAGTTTTCACTTACAATTAGTGTATATACTCTTCCTCATTTACATAAATTAAAATTTCATATTTCAACTAGTCGATCCTTTTTATTTGCTACGACTAATTTAACTTTTTGTCGGCAATCAGCGTTTACTAAAAATTGTCATACAATTTTATTATGTTGCAAGGTGGCACAGAGATAATAAATCTTTTTTAAACGCCGCCTATTATTTTGAGAAAGAAAAGAATTACTTCCTCAACGATTTGCTAACGGATATTTCCATTAGTATACAGGGTGTTTTTATATTTTACCGGGTAATATACAATATGATGATTAGGGATCAGTATAAAACATAGAATCGCAAAGCGCGTTTGCAGAGAGTAACAAAGAAAGTCCATAATGTGTCAGGGTTAGATATAAAAAATATTCGAAAAAAGTTGCATCTAGACCAGTGGTTCTTAACCATTTATATGTCGTGATCCAAATTTCTGCAATATATTTGAATCGTCTCTCAATAAAACGCCAATAGAAATAAAAATATGCGTTACAGTCCAAATTTGGGTCGCTACCCATGGGTTGAGAAGCACTGAGCTAAACCATATTTGTTGTCCCCATATCCGTAGACATTGTCAGTTAAACACCCGGAATATTAAGTTTTTTTTTGAAAAGACTGTTCTGAATTGCGACTATGTGTATTTCTCAAGATGCACTGTAATTCTAGAATATTGGGTTATGGCTTATTCTAAGAGATTTCAAGTACTACCTTTAAGAAGTAGAAAAAAATACACTATAAAAGAAATTTAAGTTTTGCGAATTGTCAGTACTGTCCACACAACATGGACATTTATCTATTCGAGAAATGTTTTCTTAAAATGTAATCATATTTGGTGTTTCCAAGTCGATTTGTTACATTTTATGCGATATGAATATTTTGTATCAAATTTTTTCCTTATTCTTCCTAATTCTAAATGATTGCATATTAGTGAATCAACAAAAAAGTAACCTTTTTGTAATTCAAGTTATAACCATTCAAAACTAATCCATATATTTATGCGGCATATTGTACTATAAATAAATTACAATATATAATAAAATATTTTTAATGCATTAATAATAAAATAATGTAAGCGACAGAATTGGCTATATGAAAACCTTTAAGTTTAATTGAATAGCATTGAGGTAAATGCGCATTCCCCGTCCAAATTGAATTAAAAACATACATAAATCGTTATTAAATTGACACATATACTGATATGAAAAAATTTAATCTAGAGATAAACCTTTTAAGAAATCATATATGATTAAAATTCCCCGAGCATATATTGAATGTTTTAAATTGCGTTCTCTCTCTATCTCGAAAAAAGTAAAAACAAAACTAGGTACGCTTAACTGAAAAAAGCTTTTAATTCTTAATTTATAAAACATAAAGCGCGCGCATAGAAAAGGATAAATTCGAAGTAAAAGCGAAAAGTTTGTATGTGCGCTATTACGAATCACAGCCGTACAATTACTACTATAACAATTAACACAGACTTAGAATTAGTTAATGCTTGCAATTCACTTCTTCAACGTTTGTTAACATTCTCTTGTTGCTAATGATGGTCATTTCAGAAAGCTGACTTCTGAATGCCAAACCATAAACACATATATGACCAAGCGGTGCAGCGCGGTGCGGTGCGGTACGGTGCCTTAACTGAATTATTCAAAATTGTGAATGTCCTCGTAAAAACCGAAAAATTTCAAATCACTTCATTTTTATTTCTCGAATATCTCATCATCGCCATAAAAAGTTTATCAAAATGTAAACTTATCATAATAAAAAGCGTTCGTTTGCATAAAGCACAAGCAATGATGATGATAAAATTACATACTTTAGATTTCTTCGCTTGACAAACAACGACACATGAATGGAATTAGATGAAATTAAATAATTTAGATAAATTAAATGCGCATTGTTGATTATTTCACATATACTAGATGTGCGCCGCTTTTCCTTTGTCTAATTCTGACCTCGTCGACATAGCAATAAGGTTAATGCCAGAAATAAGAAAATTTTTATTGAAGTGACGTGTAAACAAATAAAATAGGTTAATTTTAGATAATAATAAAATTTAAATTGCATGTTTTTACAACGCATCAAACATTTCAAAATCATAAAACCGCTCCAATTTATCGCTTGGCAATTTTCATAACTTGCAAATAAATAAAAAAATATTTAAGTATTTTATTTTTTATTTAAATTATATATATATATATATACGTGTGTCGTTTGCAAAATAAAATAATTGCTAATTATACGTGGATGGAAAATGTTAATAAACACGATTACTTTTAAACATATGCAAGCGTTTAATTTAAGTATGAATGACGCATTCGAATCAAGTGTTGGTTGGTAGTCGTCGTCGTGCTAGTCTCGTCTGGCGGAAAAAGAATTGGATAAATATCGATGTACACTATACATATATACATACATTCAGCGATCAAGACCCTTTGATCCTGGTATTTTCTAATTTAACGTTAACTGCATGACGTTCCAGCAGCAACCCCCGACGACCGTATTTCTCGGTAATTTAATTTCGCATCCTATACTCCCTCAAGTGAAACTATACCGCCACCTTATATGTATTCAAGCTATAATAAACAGGAAATGTTCTGTTGACACACCATACAACTGCTTTAATACCTGCTGCATGTGAATATTCCATAGTCTCTCTTCCACCATTTTAATGACCTGTTAAGAACCTTCGTTGTAGGTTTCCAACTTGCCACAGACTATCATCAAGACACATTTAATACTCTTTATATGGCAACTGCTGCTGCCGCGCGCATAAAAGGAAAAAATCACTTTTTTCTTCAACAACTCCACTTTAAGCTGTTTTTTTTTTCGCTCTCTTATTATTGACATTCATTTATTTGATATTGCACTTACGTGATAAGAAACTCACATTGCATCAGACAGAAAAAAATAACTTAACTGCATAATGGTTGGTACAATCTAAAGCGCAACGTTTGGCTAAATTTGGTCTTTTATTGCCCTTCGAATGCAAGCTGGCTGAATATTTATACGCTCGAATAACTTTATTTCAATTTTAGAATGTGATTACGATGGACGTATTGTTAATAATATAATTAATATGTGTATGCAACGATATGTACTATTAACAGATTTATACACTATAATCCTGACATCATAAATTTATTAAGGGAGATAAAAATAGAGTTTACTTCTTATAATATATTTTATGTGGGAATATTTGATGAAAAACAGTATTAATAAAATCTACACACACACAACATTAACGATGAGTTATTTATTATCCGCTGCATTACATTTCAACTCAATCTCAAAATTCTAATCAACATTGTAGAGTCGATTAAATATTTTTTTCTTTGCATACTCTTTTTGACAAAGAACGTTATGTCCATAAAGTAAAGAGGTTCTTTGCCCGTCGTCGTGGCGAAATCATGTGCTGGCTTTATTGAGACATTTCCCATCTTAGATAACCTTGCGACCGAAACGGAGTCTCAAAGAGAGAAAACAGGCAGGCGGTGGCAGGCAGCAGCAGAAAAAAAAACTTAAAACAAAGGGTCATCAAAGAAAAATAGCGTCGCGACGTGTTGGCTCGCATGGGGAGGTTAAAAACACGCATCAACGACATTGTACGTATACATAGGACAACCACCTCTTGATCGCATTTTATTAGCGCGACATTTTCCAACAGAATAGTCGCGTATATTTCTACAACGAACATATCTACGTGGGTAGTCCGAAAAGTTTCTAGCCTTTTTAGTCATTTTTAGTGCAGCCCCAAATTATTTTTTAGCATCACCACGTCCCACTTAAACCAAAAATTTTTGATGGATTTTTCTTTGCGAGGGAAATCCTTGCGACTTTCTTTTTTGATTTTTTTTTGATTTTTCTTTGATTTTGGCATTTTTTATCAAAACGTTCGTTCTTCTCTATTTTCTATCAAGTTTGATGAGAGTTGCTAAAAGATTTGATGGAAAATGCAAAAGATCAAAGAAAAATCGAAGGAAAGTCGCAAAAATTTCTACGCAACGAAAAATCCATAAAAATTTTTTTGTTTAATTGGACGTGGTGATGCTAAAAAATCATTTGGGGCTGCACTAAAAATTACTAAAAAAAGGCTAGAATCTTGTCGGACCACTCACGTAAGTTGACTTAATTGCATCATCGCACACAAATTAAAAAATATGCACTCTCGGAACAGTATAGCGTTGTTGTTGTAATTGAAAATAACTTTAAGTCAATTTTCTAATTTTATTCTATAGTAATTTTTCAACATAAAAATAGTTTTATTATTAATACATTAGCGCCCATAATTAAAACAAGCACTATTTGCTTTTCACGCATAGAAAATTAATCTCGCGACTAAATTTAACCCTAGAATCGATAGAATAATAAAGAATTGCTGCTGCTGCTTCTGCTTTTTTATATTTTTATCCAGCTGCAATAAATTACATTGTCAAACATTACGTTCAGGCGGTTGTTCGTGAATGACAAACATTGTTTTAAAATCTTAAAATGCAACAATAAAATAAATTAATTTGATTCCATGACAAAGTAAGCTGAGATAGCGCATATAAACTTTTCGTAATAAGGTTAATAAAAATGCTATTTTATTATTTACATTTAATTCAATTAAAGTTTCAAAATGACTTTGAGTTTATTTTTTTGTGTTATCTAAGCCAAGACTAAATTCGTTATTGATTAACTTAACCTACAAGCCCCGTTTCTTTTTGTTTAATTTAAATAGGAATTGTTTAATATTAAGTAATTTCATTAGCACAATAATGATTATTTCACTTCAAATAGCTCCGCACTTCCACAGCAAAAAAATATAATTATAATTAATAAAACATCTAATAAAGCCAAATTTTAATTAAAATTAATTGCAAGGCTATCAATTGGATGAAATTCAATTTTTTTGCTCGTCCGAAAATGAACAATATATCTATCTATATGGTACACGCGCGCAGCGAAAAATCATGCTATAAACAAACCAATAAACATACGTACACGATTGTTATTTACATTATCCGAACATATATGATGCAATTGAGTGAACATATTTATAGAATTCCTATAAATATTATCTATCCACATATCTCATATTGTAATTTTAACGGCAAATTATTCAACATTGTCATTTATTTAACATCGAATTCATTTCGTTTCGGTTGAAAGCGTTTTATTAATAGTTAAACTTAAATTAAATCTATAATAAATGATAATTTATTAACATCTTTTGTGTTTCATTTCGCTTTCGTATATGTATATACATACCTATATCTATATATTTTTTTAACTATTCCGCGACATTGTAGGTCAATAAAAATAACTATTGAAACAAATCCAACGCACGCTATATTTTTTCCCATTTCCTTTTTGTCGGCTCTCATGTGGTTAATAAAAAAAATGTGAAATAACAGTATGTATTAAAATATTCCGTCATTATCTACACCACACTAAAGAAAATATAGACAAACCTAATACTGTAGTGAGCATAACTGTAAATAACATTTTTCTGGAAATACTAATACTGCAACAACGATATTAATTGGAACTGAAATTTACACCACGCTAAAGAAAATATAATCAAATCTCTTAAGATGGATGACTTTTTAGGCGAAGGAATCGTAAGAAAAAGTGAGTTATGATTCTTAATACGAAGAATGCTTCATCATCTGATATAATTTTTACAAAGTTTAATAATAATATAAATATTAACATTTACATTGTTTATTGCATAAAAACGTGAATCGCAAGACGAAGAATTCGCAATGCAAAGCGCTTTCAAAACAAATTTACTTCATTTCAAGAGATTTGACTGATATTTTGCTTGTAATAGTTGCATCAACGTTAACTGTCTTTTCTCGTACTTTAATTATCATCAAGAAAAGCGTTGAATGAGGTCGAAAATATAAAAAATCGAATGGTGCATAATAAGGCATTAAATCGCTAAATGTCAATTACATCTAACATCCTTTTACCCAGCAGCAGCAGCCAGTCTATAAAAAGTGTGTTAATTAAATACGAAGTGTATTTACTAATGCGCTAAAAGTGTTAACTAATAAATAATGCTGACGCAGTTAAATACTTACAAACGAACTCTACTGAGATCAGTTAAAATAAGTAATGGCTTACCTGGAAAATAAAGAAAAAATATGTATATAAGTAAGTGTATAATTAACAGCGTATACATAAATTTTGTTTATTGGAATATTTTAAAGTCCCAATAAAAATACTTGGTATAGCATAGCACGCTTTCGTGGACGACATTAAAAGGGTGTAACAAGCAAACAAGCAAGCGTGATTTTGAATCTTTCAAATTCCTCGCGGATGTTAAGTATGCATTTTTTCTCTATGGAAAAATTAACTCTCCCACAAAACGATAAATCAAATAGACTTTGTAAATAAATAACTTATAAGATGATGCATTAAAGATAATTGATTTTTTACACTTAGCAAATGCATTTTTATATTTGCAATCATAATTAAAATGAAAAGTGCATGTTACATACAATTACACATTATCAATGCCAGGAAAAACCTGTCTGAAGAGTTGAGTAAGCTGATGTAATAATGCAAAAAAGATGAATGATTGAATCAAAAGGAAACGGTCTAAGGACTCCAAACAAAAACAGACATTCCAACAATGTCATTAAAATTGTTTGATTAAATAATTCTACTAACTAATAATATTGTTTTTACTATTAAATTGTGTGTTAATATGGGTATAAAAACTTTAACATTTACTTTATATACTTTAATAAAAACAACTTTTAATATTACATAAATTTTAAAATTTTAACTTTAGATCTAAAATGTGCTAGATTATTATTTTAAATAAAATGAAGCATAATTACTTTGAAATAATCAGAAATTACATAAATGTTATTAACACGTGGCAACAGTGACAGTTTACGACAGGAAACGAGAAATCTAGATTGTCGCAAGTTATTATACCAATTTTTGCACAAACACTATTATTATTTAATACCTAAATTGCTTATTTTACACACAAGATGTGTATCCGCAACTAACTTTGACACACTATTATTACGTCGGTAATAGAGGTTGCACATAACAAGTACGGTCCTGCTCATCCCATGGTAAACATAGAAAATCAGTTCACCAAAATTTGATAATAACTTTGAATATTTTAGAATATGTGAAGATCCTCGTTCATTATGGGATGAACACGAATGTATATAAATCTTAAAATAATTTTCCATCTACATATTTGCTTTTTTAATCGCACATGGCTACTTTTTAACACTTGGTTTATAACAATCCACTTTTAGCATCAAAGTATATACTTTGAATAACGTAAATAAAGTTTTATTTAATAAATGTGAATATGAATGGAAATATAATTTTAAAT